>VUQK01011645.1:5419-20505 GCA_015106715.1 Bujurquina vittata
GCTTAAAATGTTTTGATTTAATGAGTATTCTTTACTGATTACCTTTACTAACCCGGGGGTGACTAAAAATATTTGAATACAATATTAGGGCAAGGCCTTGCTGAAGGGTTTTCTATTGTGTTATCCAGACTTCTACATTTATTTTATGTTTTTATTAATCACAGGAGGATATCCCCATCTCTGATGCGTCTTGTTTCACTAGTCTTGCATTTGGCTAGGGTCAGTGTCACTTCTGATAACATGAGGCGATACCTGGACCCTACAGAGGCTGCACGGGTAGATCAGTTCCTCCAGGATGGCACATCAACATGACAATTTGTTTTTCTCTTGGTTTTTGCTTCTTATTGTGATGTTCTGTTCATGTAGCTCATTTCCATTTTATCCTCTCCTTCTTCTCTTCATCCCTATTTCTCACTATCTTTTCAAATGCACAACATTACGAAGTCATTTTAGCATTGTGTGTGTGTGCGTGAGTGCGTGCGTGTGTGTGTGTGTGTGCACACGCACCATATGTTATGTGAAGATGAGGAACTAACTTGATAAGGATTGGCCAAGTTAGTTCTCCACCTGCAGGATTAATCCCTATGAGCCGGATTATTGTACAGTACCAGCCAAAAGTTTGGACTTTTGACTGGTACTGTATATCATGACATGTCCATCAGTGTGAATGACAACAGAGATAAAATTACATGTTTGTCTTGTGCTTGTGTCCAAGCAGAAAGGTCTAGGGGTATGCAATCTGGCCTAAAGATCATATGTAATCATCTGAGGTCAAATCAGGGAGACCTATCACTTCAACACAACGCTCATGGCCAGAATTTCTGAGTTGTGCTTAGTTACACTTTAGTTACAGTTCAGCACTTGTAATCAAGACCCAGACTTCATGGAAACATTCCTTCATAGATGTGTCCTTTAGGCCAAAACTGAACCTGAGCTCAGCTACATTTGCATCTAAAGAAGCTGCATGTGCATTTCAGTCCCGAGGCTCATGAAAGCAAGTAGCAACTTTTCTATAATCATGATATTGACAAGGTCTTGATAGAAATGTTAATGGATTAGCATAAATCTTTCCCCCATGCCCTTTGGTTATGCATATGATGTATGGGAGAGATGAAAATCTCTGTCCGTTTGGTTTCATACACTCATTATCCATAGTGTACTGTTTCACCAGTCAATAGTGTTTTAAAATGATGAATGGGTGACAGAGTGCATTATTAAAATAGATCTAAAATGGAGCTGTTTGATGGTGCATGACACACCTGGAAGGAGTGGAGACATCTTACATGGTACATTGACAAGAGATAAAATGCTAGCAGTGTAAAAGTTATGTTTTGATAAAATGCCTTGAGTGGTCACTAAGTGCCACTTACATATCAGTCCAAGTCAGAGATAAAGAGACAAGCGAATAAACACACCGGTGAATTATCACCTACTTTACAGTAGTTTAGTAAATGTGATTGATTAGCAACATGAGCTCAGACGAAGAGATTTGGAAATATTTGCTGCCTAATAATATAATTCCTCAATGGAAATTCAGTTAAAAAAATTTAAAAAATAGAGAAATATATTGTGTTTTGAAACACAGTAAATACAAAGTTCTTTAATGCGGTTAATGTTTTATCAGTGGTTGTAGCCCAGTGTTTAGCAGTGCATGTTTAATACAGGACATAGTGAAACAGCACTTTCCCCACCCTCACCACTGCAGTGCCCTTAAGCAAGGCTCTTGACCCTTAACCCACATCAGACTGATTGTACAGGCGGGAATGTGAGTGTGGACAGGAGGTTCCTATAAAAGAGGTGGACTGAGTGAAATTTAATTAAATTAGAAAAAAAGAATACCTGGATTATTCATTGGGATTCTTAACTGGAAAGTTGCTGTCAAAGTTACAGTAAAACTGAACAGTACACAGCATTTACCATTTTTACGCTGAGTGTGTGAAATTGTCCAACAACGGAAAGATTGACACAAAACTTAACTTTATTTGATGTGCTTAGATTCTGGACTACTAGATAGCACACTGGTATTAAGACCTCGTACAGTATAGTCGAAAGTTTACATGCACTCATCATGGGCATGAATGTCGTGGCTGTTTTGGGCTTTTAATTTATTTGAACTGTTCTTTTTCCAGGGTGAAATGATTGTACCTCACCAGACATTTTTGGTTGCCATCAACAAGCTTCTGGCATAATTCGGTCTGGATATTTGACTACTCTTCTAGGTATAATTGGTAGAGTTCATTTAAATTAGTTTGTTTGTTGGCACAGAACCACGTTTTATGCCTAGTCCACAAATATTAAATTTTTGGGAATCTTCAGGCTTCGGGAAGGCCATTCTAGAAGCTTAATGAGCCATTTTCAAACAAATGCAGATTCCAGGATCAACAGATTAAACAATTGTACTTAAGTACAAGTTATTCTGATGTGTCACCACTTTACAAAGGTCTGGAAGAAGACCCAAACTGTTACCCTCAGAAGAGAGGAAATTAATTAGGATGAACCACCCAGGCTCAAACCTGCCATGAACTGTAAACTGCTGAAATACCAAGTTTTACAGTGCCTTGGAGTGAGAGGTCACCAACCAAGAAAGAAGCCACTGCTCTAAATTTGACACCTTCAGCTGCCCACATGGACAAGCCAAATTCCTTCTGGAGAAAGGTTTTATGGTCAGACAAGACAAAGACTTAGCTATTGGCCTGCAAAGACAAGGGGTATGTTTGGAGCAATAAAGGTGAGGCTTTCAAGCTGAAGAACACTGAACCAACTGTCAAGCATGGAGGTGGTAGCATCATGCTCTGGGACTGTTTTGCTGCTAGTAGCGCTGGTACATTGCACAAACAGGATAAAATAATGAAAGAGGATGACTACTTCCAAATTCTTTAGCTTCACCTTAGATCAACAGCCAGCAGGACAATGAACACATATCAAAACTGGTTTTGGAATGGATGAAGCAAAGCCCCGACCTCAGCCCTATTGAAAATGTGTGGACTATTCTTAAAAGTCGGGTCTGTGTCAACAAACCTCCAGCTAGAAACTTGCTGATGGCTACCAAAAGTGTCTAGTCAAGGTACAACTTACTAAGGTGTATTTATTAGTGGGGGTATATATATATTTTTGACCCCGTGTGGATTTGAAAAAATAAAACCCAAAATTAATTCAAACTTGTGCACCCAGTTCTTAGTTTTTAAAGTCAATAAATATTTTTGCTGTACGATCATTCCACCCTGGGAAAAGGAGAGGTCAAAGAAAAAAGCTCAAACTTATCATGGCATTCATGAGTGTGTAAAACTTTTTATTCTTTATGGAATTGATTCTACCCTGAAATCATGGGGTATTGAAAAGATTTCACCATGCTCTAGAGTAAGCAAACCTTTAAGCAGACAGAGCTACTGAATTTAAGCAATGAATATTTTTGAAGTGTATCGATTAAATAAGGAAATTATGTTATTTGCAATCAAAAGTGTACTTTAAAAAGTCTTGACTGGGAGTTGAACTGTGTTCCTTCTGCACCCTTCTAGTGCCTGTAGGTTATAGAGATTAGCTATTAGCTTGACACAGGCCTTTTCAAAGACCTGCATTACCTTAATAACTTCTTACTCTGATGGTTAAATACTGTACCTTATGTTGAAAATTTGGCTTCTTTTTCCAAACGCGTCACTGCACTGGCCGTGTAGGATGGCACATTAGAGATCAGAGATCTGCCAATTATGGATCTGCATGTTGGTCCTTGACATAAGAGCTGCTGAGAAGGTGTGAAAGGTGTGGAAGTTGATTAAGACTGAGGGGACCACTTCACTACCTGCTTGCCCCTTAAAGAGCTCTCTATGCTGAATATGAGTCCCAAGGACCCCTCTCTCCAACCATCTGAGGGTAGACTAGACTAGCATGCAAGTAGCCATGTAGGCCAGCAGCGAGAGAGAGACAAATGCAGAGCAGAGGAATGAAGTGGCTCTTCACACTGCCAGTTAATAGTACCAGAGCGGAGAGCAGGATGGAGGGGAACCTCTTGGATGTGTGACCCCATGAAGAGCTCTCAAACTGGGTCTCACTGTGTCCCTGAACCCCCTCTCTCTTCTGAACTTACACCCCTGCAGCCCAGCGGGGTCAGAGCTAACCCCACGGCCCTACTCTGGAAGCTCAGTAATAGGGCCTGGATGAACTCTTCAAGGGGATTAAAAGCCTCTTCTGTACCCTGGGCTCAGGCTTTTTAAACTTGCTGTTTTGTTTTTGTTTTGTTTTTTCAAACACAATTTCAACACCTACTTTAATTGTTATCAATCTAACTTTTGTAATAAAAAAAATACGGGAATTTAATATTTTTTTTCAATTGCAATTTTTGTGTCTATATAACATAGTATAGCGGAGAGGATCGGCAGCTCAAGTCAGGCTAAAAATCCTTCAGTATGAAGCAGTTGTGATTTAGGACAAAGGAATCTGTCAGGTGTGACAGAGTTCTCCAACAATGGCATTTAAAATCTCCAGTGGAAACAAAACTAGGTAGGAGGAGCTGCAGCACATGAGGACCTGAAGAGGTAGAGTGGCAGTTGAGTGGAGAAATGGAGGGTTGAACCTGGATTTGGAGTACAGAGGGAGAGACACAGAGGTTAACATAGGTCACGAAGGAGAGCAAGATACCGAAGTCCTATTCTGAGCTACTGTACATAACCAGTCTTACATCAACTGAGCTCTGACAGCACTTCACTCTTCCTGTTAAATAGCAACTCCACGCTAGATATTATATGAACAAAAAACCATAGCTGCTCCGGCCTAATGATGGCCATTAACAATAAACTGGATAATTGCTCTGATCAGTTAAGCATCGCAATTTCTCACTGTGTAAACAGTGAGCTAATGCACTACGGCACGCAGTCAGTTAGTTGAGCCAACATGGCAGATAGCAGGCAGAAGTTAAACGGCAAAAAGGAGAATGAACAGACATTCACACTGTAAAATAAACGGAACGATTGTCCAAATGTTCTGAAAATCTTTAGTTTATTCCTGGCCTATGACACAACACATCAGCATCTCTCTTCAGTCTGGAGCTTAGGTTTTTTTTTCCACTATGCGACCCACACATCTGTACTGGAGACTCTGCAGCGTTACTGTCACTCAATTCGGAAACTTTTCCAGCGGACATTAGAAACATGATGGATCCCTACCTTGTGAATGAAACTGCTGTCAGATGTCAGTGGATGTCTAGAGCCACTCTGCCTGTCCACAAATAGATGAGAATATAAATTTCTCAGTATCAGTGCAGAGGCCTAGAGGCAATTGACATGTTCTAAACTAAACGCTAGCCAGGGTATATCACATTTTTTTGTTGTGTTCCTACTGTAATCCTACCTCACCCTCTGCCTCCCTCCTCCTTGTTTACTAGTGACGGCGTGTCACAGTAGAGGGTGCAGTCGTGTCAGGAGCCACATGGGGTTAAACTCTAGCACCTTCATCTACCTGACAATTAAGCATGCGGGCATTTAGGAGCTACTAGGACTGCTTTAGTCACTCGTAGGAGGTAATTTGGTACATTTTATGTAAATGTTACCAGCAGAAAAACAAGAGTTGTCGTGCGCTTCCATTCTACTTTCTTCATTTGTTTTTTTTTCCATACAGTTCAGTGCTTTTACTCTTCATCTCCTTTGTCTCCATCACTTTACCCGTCACTCCGAGCTCCTCCGTCCACCCACCACTTCCCCTCTTTCTTTCTCTTTCTTCGCCTTTATCTTTCCCAACCCTTCCATCTCCCTTGTCCACGTTTTCCAATCTCCCACAACTCGTCTCTCCCACCATACAAATCTTCCTCTTTCCCTCATTCTCTTTCTCTCTCTCTCTCTCTCTCTCTCCCTCCAAGTCAGGTGACACCAGCCAGACCACTAATTAGAATTCTGTCACTAAGTAAATGCATTGTGACCGGTGGCTGACAGCTCTGTCTATGTGTGTGCGTGTCCACGTGTGTGTGAGTGTGTGACAGTTTGGGCAGCTTGTTGGCGGTGACGATGGCAGCCGCCTGGCATTTTTAACGTGGCAAGGTGCTGCTCTCGCCACTGACCTGACAGTCATTTAAATTACACAGAGGATGGCTGCTCTGTGTGTGTGTGTATGTATGTGTGTGTAGAGAGGGAATGAGAGGGAGATTGAGGACGGACCATTAGTAGCTGTGGGATAATTCACTGAGTTGCAGGTTGACTGATTGTGTAGCTGACTGACTGACTCACTGACTCATTGTTGGAAAACAGACAGACAGACAGATAGGCACAGCTTGTTTACCATGTCAACTCACCAGTATAACACAAATCTCCCTTTTTTGCATGCATACACCCACTTACACACACAACCACACACACTTGGAGAGAAGAAATATAATGTGAGGACAGCTGCAGATGAGAGAGGTAAAACGGAAAGTGTAGAAAAGTGGTGTGAAGGAGCTGAAAAAAACAAAATGTTTTTATAGCCTGACAATCAGCTAGTGCAGCGTGATGAAAAAGACTGACTGTAACAATAGGAAACAGTGAAGGGCAGAAATCTGTACACAGAATTAACCTGTCGAAGGTTTTCACCTTCACTGCATTATCGTTTCTAAAAGTTCACAGTCCACGCCACAAGCACAGAAGAAACTGATGCATCTTTTTTTAAGCTTCAACACTGTGACTGAACCATCAGTGTTAAAGAATTCTGCCATTTCAGGCAAAAGTTTGTTCAGCCCACTACACCAGCAAGCAAAGCTAGATTGTAAAACTGCATCACAGTTTCTTCAGCAATTTTGCCACACTTTGCTAACTGAACAACTCTAGAGAGCATTTTTTTACAAGCTCCTGTTTTTCTATTTCTTTGTCTAAGCTGCGGCTCTTGAAATCACAAAAGAACACTACAATGTCTGCATGACCTTGTGCGACTACAGTAATGCTAATTTCACATACATCTTGGGACATTAACAGGAGAAGGAGGGGAGCCAAACCATCGGATTATTGTTACACTGTTATGACAGTGTAACAATAATCCGAATATGCTGTTAGCAAAGTGTCATTTGAATGGCGTAAAGGTGCAATATGTAGTCTTTTAGTTTCTCTTCTGGGTTACTGTTAAAAAAGGCAGTGCAGCATGGTGAACTGTGGGACATGACATGCTCCCTGTGGCTATTATTTTATTTTATTACACAAAAATCGTGCGTATTACTTGTGTTACTTCCTGTAGATTTCCGTAAACGTTGCAGTCTGGAGCCGGGATGGAATAATGTTTAGTGACATCATGCCGGACATTGCTAAGCTAGCAAAGAGTGTGTGTGTTTTTTCTGTCTCTTTTTTTCACTTTAAGAATATTATTCAGTAACAGATGGTACAACAGTGACAAAACGTAAGTGGAGCAAACAAACAAGAGGCACAAATTAACCCAATGGATTATGGGTGAAGTTGTTTAGACATATACACGAAAACCTGAGACTGAGTCTGTTTTCATGAGTGCTTATCCTGTCTTATGGACCTTTTATGGAAGATGAAGATATAATTTTATTGTGAAAGGTAAACTACAGCACAGTGCGACTGTTTGATTTGGCACCATATAAATACAACTGAACTGAACTGAAGAAAGAGAGAAAGGAAAACAAAGTAGACCCTCGCAGCACAGTGACCTGAAGAAGCACAGCGCTCACCAGCAGACCAAACCACAATGACAGCAGCATGGTAAAACACCTCTAATGCATCTTCATGGGGTTTGACTGCTTCTCATATAGCAGCAAGGACACACGTACACACGCAAATGATTGCACACGCAGACACACAAAAACAAACAAATCAGTGATGGCGACACTTGAGATTTACATTCCCCCCCCCCCTTTGTTTCACTTGCTTCACTACAAGCTCGCGTGAGCTGTATAGATATCTATTATTCACTCTTTTGTTTTGCACACAGGCAACATGCTTGCTGCACAGAGGAGAGGGAGGGGGGAGCGAGGGAGATAAATAACAGTGATAAGTCTTGTCAGAGGAGAGGAGAAGGGCTGAGTGACATACGATTGGTCTCCCGGTCCTGAAATATGCATGGCTTTTGCAGCAGCCAGAGGAGAGGAGAGGAGTTAATTTAGGCCTCTCGCTATGCTCGGGGTAATTAAAAGAGATGATCGATAGTCCCCCCCAACCCCCGCCCTAGTGAGTGATAACAACCACCACACACACAGGTGCAAGAAAACATGCAAGCGCACAAGCACTAATAATGCACCGACTGGTTCACCAAGTATCCATGCAAGCTCACCTTGGAGGAAGCAGAAAAAACCACGAGGACCGGAGAAGCTGAGTGTGAGGACCGAACAACAGCACCTCATTCAGATTACAGACAACAAATACAGCTGCTCGCCATTCTCATTTTTAAAGGAACTTGTCATTTCTGTGATTTACATCACCACATTAAATCGACCGATAATGATGACATTGTTGTTAATGGATTTTAAATATGTCATGAAACACATCCACAGGAGTTTTTGTACAGCACAGGTGGAGAGCAGTTAAAATAAATAATTGGCAAAAAAGAACAACTTGTTCTGTGGCTTATGTAACTGGTTTCAGCGGGGTGATTTAAAGCTTCTCATAAACCGTTTAAAAATAAAAATTCTACCGTGTAAACAATTTAATCTGATTACGTCTGGCTGTGTGCTTCCTGCACATCCTCTCCAGTGTGAATGTATAACACGCATCTCTAAAAATCTCACTAAAATGGCACGTTCCAGTCTGAAATGGACACATGGGGACGTTAAATACATTTATTTAAATATGAGCTCTTAAAGAATGAAGACTAACACAATAACACAACACACTGCCTTGATAGATATTCATTTTCAGGGAGCTGAGGATGCATTCATCACTTTTAAGCATGTCACACTGTTCTGATTGAATGCATCGCTATATGTAAATGCCACTCTGTTGAAATCACGTCCTGTTTCATTGCAAAATGATGTCGAAAAAGTTCAGTGTTCCTGTAACCCACACGTTGGTTCCCATCATCCCTTTTTGCCCTGAAAAGTGATGGTTCTCACTGCTCTTTTGCTATGTAACAATCACACTTCCCCTAAAGCTCATTAAAATATATTCTAGTGACCCTGATTCTGAGTCATGCTTTTATTTCAAATAAAAATGTACAACTTACCTCAATGCTATCTAATTCAAAAGGAAAAACAATACTGGCGCTGATATATATATATATAATAGGTGGTACAATTAAAAACTGGAAAATAAAAGAGCTATAATATGGAAGGAATCACCAGGAATCATCATGTTTTTATTCTAAAGAGATAATTCATTTCAAAATAAAAATTTAACTCAGTTATCCAGTTTGAGCCAACGTAAGCTCTCTAAAGTGAGGATGATCTTCGGGGTGCGTCTAAACTCAGGCGATAACTTCTGCAAACGAACTAAACAACCCAACACAAACAAAAACACCCGTGTGAATGCAGAACTGTGGTGTGATGTCATCAGCTGTTGCTTAATTGTCCCCGTCTGAATTCTCCACCCAAAATAAAAAATCCATTTTGAATTCGTGCTCGTGTTCTGGTATGTTGATTTGTATTATGTCATCTTTGATAACAAAGCAGAGAAGAAAAGCGCTCAGTTCTCCAATCTGTTCCATAAACAGGCACTCTGTCATCAATATTGTAGAGGAATCCATACTGCAGTACTCGAAGACTAATTAGATCCAGCGCTAAATTATTTAACTTCCTCAGATTTTATTGATTTGTCAGTTTGGAGCAGCGACTCGGAGCTGTAAAATTGACTCTGCTGAAAGAGACATGCTTGTCTGCTGGTTTATGGCTGTCAGCACGCAGACACGGACAGACAGTGATGTACTAATACGGCTGCTTCACACATACAGACACATGGAGCAAACAGACAGACGGAAAATTAAACATACATGTGGACAAAACCACATGTGCTAATGGAGGGACGGGACTCGGCGGCTAAAAGGGTTGAAGCATTAACCAGCTTAATTAACAGCACTGCAGTCAAACACACCCATGTCCTCCTCACACAGACACATTCGCACACACCAACTCGTAAACTAATTATGTATCTCTCACTTAACACGGATCTCCGCGTGGAGTGCATAGAACCCCAGGGATCCAGTTAGCCACCTGTTACTAATATCTCAACTCAAGCATGATAACATCAGCACACAGATGCGCGCACATGCCCGCATTCCTCAATACTGGCCTTCAATCAAATACACAAACAGCAGTAAACACCCACACACTTCAAGCAGGCTTGACTGTTGGATGTTGGTTACATGGCTAATTGGTTAATTATAGAGGGATTATATTCAGATGACTGGGAATCAGTTGACCGGGCACACACATTAGTGCATATGATTGACAGAAGCCAGAAATGATCTCATAGGCTGTGATTAACCAATCAGATCAAATGGCCATTGATCTTCCGGGCCCGGAGTTGAGCCGGAGCTCACGACAGTTATAGTGAAATAAATGTTAATAATGGACGAACTTAATTGGCTCAGGATGGATATTGAGGGTTTTTTTTACTATTTTGATATATGCATTGATTTTGAAGTGCTGCTTTGCAATGAGGCTATTAAAGATTTAGGGGCCTTATCTTGTTTTTGCACTTTTAATCAATTTTTCTGAAATTTACTGTAACCATATTGTAAGCCACAGTTTACATGCTGACGATACTAGAAACTCTAACAAGTATTGCCATCACAGATTTTAATTATTCTACTTTAATTACCTTTTCTTACAGTTACGTTGCATCCCTATTCCCAGATTGAGTTTTATTTGAGGTTTACTGCACTTTGTATCAAGTTAACAGATAAATCAAATCATATTTATGTTATATTTTTTATAGCATTCTCATTTTGATCAAAAAAGATTCAATTTCAATTAGAGAATATTTTAAGAGTCACACATCAGGACTTACAATTTTTTTACTGGATACACTTTTTTACATCTGGCTAAAGGTATGCGATGTGTGTGTATAACACACATTTCATGCCACAATTTAAAATTACAGAACTCTGCAAAACTTTATCACTCATTTCTACATAGACTGCTCAAAAAATGAAAGGAACACTTTTTAAACAGAATTTGCATCAAGTTAGTGAGACTTCTGGGATATTGATCTGCTCAGTTAAGTATCAGAGGGGGTTGTTAATCAGTTTCAGCTTCTTTGGTGTGAATGAAATTAAATACAGGTGCACTAGAGGGGCAACAATGAGACAACCCCAGAGAAACAGAAATGGTTTTACAGCTGGAGGCCACTGACATTTTTTTCCCTCCTCATCTTTTCTTTTCATTGTCACTAGTGATACCTGGACCCTGCAGAGGTTGCACAGCTAACTCCTCCAGGGTGGCCCATCAATATGTGTCATTGCCAGAAGGTTTGCTGTGTCTCAAGAGCATGGAGGAGATTCCAGGAGACAGGCAGGTACTCTAGGAGAGCTGGACAGGGCTGGAGAAGGTCCTTAATCCATCAGCAGAACCAGTTTTTTTCAATAATTATTCATCCATCTATGATCCTCCCCTTTTAACTCAGCTTGTTGCCATGACAGTCCAGTACAGTGTCCACATTACTGCTGTGCAGAAATCTATCTGTTTAATCAATTATAAATTTTTCTCTTCACCAACAATTCACCAGCCATTTACAACATTTGCATCAATTTAAAGTTATTTTTTTTAAATAAAAACAATGTGCTTCTCTTTCAAAGACAAGGACATTTGTAAGTGACCCTAAACTTTTGAGCCTTAGTGTATGTACAGTAGCAGGTGCCAGTGATCCCTACATGACAGTGAACCATGTCCGGTGACAAATTCAAGGGCCGACAGAACAGCAGCAGAAACTTCAGATGTAGGAGGATTGCAGTCAATCCATCACTCTGCAATCATTCATCAAGTTCTCTCACACTCCTTGTTTTTCTCCCCCACTCTGTTCATTTATCAACCTCTCCAATTCAAACGAGAACCAGTGGACCCTGAGGAACACCTGGCCTGCACTGACAGCAACCTTCTCACATAGACACACGATGAAAAGAGCAACAAAAGAATTTCATTTCTGAGCCTCGTGTCACTCAGCAGCAAAGAGATGTGACTATTTTTCAAGCAGCAGAAACTGTGGCAGCGTGTGTGTGTGTGTGTGTGTGTGTTTGTACGTGTGTATGTGTGTGTCTGTGTGTGTGTGTCAGGGCTGACTGGACACATATTAGAGGTGGCGTTACAGGCCACTCCCTCATTGAGCAACAGCCAGAGTGTGACTGCTGTCCTTCTCTATCACGTTCTACATCTCTGCTCAGCCCACAGATTTTTTTTTTGCCTTCTTTTTCTGTTTTATTTCTTTTCCATCTGTCCAAGACCCACAGCTGGCCTCAAAAGAGGATTGAACTAATAAATTGTCTGAACTTAAGTGAATAAACTCTTATTTTCTCTCATAGCCAAAATATAAAACATGATTTAAAATGGTTCCTCCAGTTAATGGCAGGAGTAAAGTGCAAAAAGAACAGCACAGCCCTTTCTGTTTCCCACAAAGCTAGAATTATTCAGTTACTGTGTGTGCATGCGGACACATCAACATGTTGATCAATCCATGGCATCCCTCACCTGGATCACGGTGACTTGACAGCAGGAGGACACTGTTAACAGACTCGGTTCCCTCAGGAGGAGGCAGCCAAACACAGCTAAAAAGCTGAAACCTTCATACACATTTTGCTGAGCGTTCAGAAACATTTTCTAATGGAAACAAATAGCGAATTGAATTGCCACCACTTGCAATTACACTTGAGGGTAACCACTTGAATATTTGAGACTTAATTGTTAGTTGAAGCTCAGTTGTTTCTTTCTGCAGCTCTAAAGCATTAAATGTGATATACTTGACTCTCAGTACTGACGATTTTATCCACAAATTTCAGATTTTTCAAGGATCAGCAGCCATCAGAGCTTTCACTAGATTTTTGAGTTGAGCACTCCAGCTCTGTGGTTAATAGAAACAAATTGGGATACACTGAAAGTCTGGGCAGGTACAGATGTTTAAAATAAAAAAGAAATGTCACACAGCATTACAGGTAAATTTTTTGTTTGTTTCTATTTTTTTTTCTTCTCTTTTGATCCAGGACTGAGGCAGGACAAATTTGTTGGGTTACAAATAAACATGTGCTGGTAAATGAAATGAATGAATGAAGTATCTCTGATATGGTCAGCTTTGTGTACTCCAAACAATAAGGGTGTATATATATATATATATTCAAATGGATATTACATTAAAACTGTGACATTACAACACTTCAATGAATACAACAAAACCTATTAGTCAATGAAGTTGCCAGTAATGGAAACACTTCACTGACTCCCCTTTCATTCGTTCACATAGATGGATAGTCCTGGATGTCTTTGAAATGTAAATAACATGGGCCATGCGTATATCTCTGCCTAGCTAAAGATATGCATAAGTGAACCCACTTAAGTTTGCATGTATGGCTCACATGTATGTCAATATGTGTGTGCGTGTGTGTTTGTGTATGTGTTTGTGTGTGAAAGGTGTGGGGGGGCAGATGTATCCAGTGGCAGTCCCATGAAGAATGAAGTCACCTGGCTTTCCCCTGTCTTTGAAGGTCAAGGAGACCCACTTGCATATTCATGGCTGGGCGCGTGTTTGCGTGTGTGTGTTTTTTGCGCGTACGTGTGTGCATGTCTGTGTGTATTCAAGCGCGTCCATGCATGAGTGTGCGCCTGGGATCGATGGCTTTTAATTGTTTTTTCCTGAGCTGTGGAAGGAAGTGCCAGCACTTATTGATTGGATGGAGGGATGGGGGAAGAGAGAGCGGGAGAGGATAGGAAGACAGAGGGAGCACAAAAGAGGAAGAGAGAGACAGTGTGGCAGACAAGAAGGAAATGTGACAAGACAGGGTGGCGACATGGAACATAGAATCACTGTCTAGTGGGTGTATGGGGGGAGCTAGGTGTGTGCGTGTGTGTATGAGAGAAGGGGGGAGTTGATGGGTGCCATGTGTGCATATGTAAGTGTATGCACGTGTGGGTGTAGGGGGCTGGGGGAATGTCACAGGGTGTCTGATCTGGAGTCTACACACACTGCACACAACAGTCCCCAGCTGTATTATTGAGTCAGGTTAAGTGTGTGTGTGTGTGTGTGTGTGTGCTAGCATACACTATTACTAATATAATACTCCTGCTAAGGGGACCATACTTATGCCCTGTGTATTTTTGTGCAGTTTAAAATTTAGTATTTAGTGTTTAAATTACAGTGTTTACACTCTGTGTGCTGTTATTTTTTAAGTCAACAAAATAAAATGATTTAGATTTTTAAGTTCACAAAACAGCATTTACACCTATATAAAGGATTATTTATTTATTTAATAATATTTTAATGTCGTGTGTGTGTGTGTGTGGCCAGGATATTGGTGCTAAATTGCACTGGGTGGCCTTTTATTTGATGGGAATGATAGTTCTCGATTATTAGCTTTGATGATGATAAATAATATAGCGCCAGAATGGTGACTTACTATTTTTTGGTTTTTGTGGGATAACCAGTCCACTTGTTTTTTGCCCTGGCAGCCAAATCAGCCGGTGACCACACTTTATGGAGAAAACATTAAATACAGGGAAGGCGTTCACTAATATAAGCATTGCATTGATTTAGAACTGGCTGCTTGTCAGAGATGAACAACTAGAAAAACACAAAAATTGTTACATGTGTACACAGCAAGTTTTTTTGGACCCTGATAAGAACAAATAACACGGGGCACAATAAATAAATAAATGCATAAATAAATTACAACCCAGCATGGTGAAGATTGGTTCTATTCATTAACCAGTGTAAGGAATCACACACACAAATAAAAAGAATAATGAGTAAATTCAACTATAAATTTACAATGCGTTTGATGATTTATGTGATTAGCATGAACCTGACGATGGCGCGTCTGTCTCCCTTCAATGATTAAAATGTTGGGTCAAATGAGTTTTTAGGAAAGTTTTGAAAGACACGTTTTCTTCCTTGTTTGCTTTCAAGTCACAAACTTGGCAGTTCAGCTAATAGTTTCCAAAGAGAGAGGGGGGGGGGGGGGGGAAACAAGCGGGACACATTTGAGCT
>VUQK01011646.1:15037-39127 GCA_015106715.1 Bujurquina vittata
CCCACAAAAAAAGGGGGGGGGGGGGGGGGGGGGGGGCACGGATAGATGCAGGAGTAAAAGCAATCGGTCTCTCACTCTTATAGTTTGTGACACTTTAAATGCGGCTTTACTGGCTACAGGTGTTAACACTTTTTACGTCAGTGTTACTTTTGCTCATGCAGCGTTTAAGGCGTCCTCGGCATCGTGAGGTGTGTGAGCACCTGCACTCTGTGTATGACTTCAGTGTGTCAGACAGGAGGAATGTGCCCCCCCCCCTCCTTTGCCCTGCTCCCCTTCTTCTTCTGCTTCCTTTTAGTCCCCAGAGATTCTCCCCCAAACCCTGCAAGCCTCAAAGACACGAGACTTCTTTCATCAAAAAAGGAAAGCCTCGTGCCTCGGGGCGAACACGCAGGGACGACTCTGTCGAGCCGGGCGCTCGATTCCTCTGCCGAGTCCTCTCTGTTCTCCCGTTTGTTTTTGTAATTCTGTCGAGGGAAATGTCAAATGCTGTCTGTGAACATATCGCTTCATTACAGTAAATGCATTTTGCTCAGCCGCTCTGACTTGTCAGAATTACTTTGGCTTCACTTCACAGGGTTACGACGACCTCTAACAATTTCTCTTTCTGGTTGGGAGTATTTGCTTTAATCATCATTTCCACAAAAAGAAGCTGACCTATTCTCCTTTGTCTCTCCTCTCTGCCGCAGTAACCCACGAACACTTGAAGGACCGCGCCCTATTCAGTCTCCCGCCTCCGCCACCGGGAGCCAACCCCGCAGAGTACTACCTGATGGCCAGCGCCAGCCAGAGAAGCCCCTACGGCGACCTGCTGATGCAGAGCGGGGCAGCGGCGGCGGCTGCAGCGGCCGCAGCTCACCTTCCAGATTACATCAGCCCTGTGGACGGTGAGGAATGCTGACCATGCTGCCATTGGCCAAAATGATAACTTTTCCTGTACCCATCGATGCATTTATAGTAGGTAGAAACAAAGTCTCAAGGCGTCACAGAGTGACACACAATCACTGTTAGCACCAGGAACCCTTTATGGTCATGTTTAGCATTAGGACGTCTTAAATGAGCACTATGAGCCAATGAAAGGATGCATGCAAGAACTGATATAACCGAGAAGCTTATTGTAGATGATACTAAACCAGAGTTTCTCCTAATTCCAACTAAGTAACTTTAGAGCCTAAACTGAGTCATTAAATGTGTTGACCTGAACAGGCAGCAACAGAAACAGGGAAAAACCAAAGGAAGTCCATTCAGGACTGGATTTTTGGAGGGCTGTGAGAGATAGGAAATGGTGTTTCCCAGTACGCTGGAAAATGACACCATGGGGGTACCCTTAGCACATGGGAAGCTAAAAGTACTCAAGAACCAAAAACAGAGAACAGAAAACAAGACCGGTGGGTTTGGATTTCAACAGCAATTCATCAAATTATTGTCCAGATTCTATCTAACGGAATATTTGGGATCACTGGTTGGGATCACTGGGAGATCCTGACATGGAAACCAAACACTGGAGAAGACGGATTGCCCTGCATGGTCTTGCTGAAAATCAGTCTCCAGAGTTTTATTTCACAATTAGGCATTTTGAAAACATGAAACCAAATCAAAACCCGAACCTGTGAAAGCTCACGGATCACGCCCCCGGTGAACCACAGGCGTGTCTCTCATGGCTGCTTCAACACTAAGAGCCAAAGTTAACAGCCACGTTGTCCTTTGTTCTCAGCACCGGGCATGTTGATGCCGTCCTCTTCTTCCTCCTCTTGAGGCTTTTTCATGACACATCAAAGCTGCTGGTGTTCAGACCTACACATGTGGGGGCCGAGGCTCGTCGAGGGCGCGTAAACACCAACAGCCCGGAGGCCAGGGGCTCGTAAAAACACGTCACCGTGGAGTCTCTCATTCTGATTGTTTCAGGTGTTTGTGAAGCTGTGGTGGCCAATAAAGGGGCAGCATGGAGGGTACCTTCATCTCTGCTCTGATTAGTCCTGCACACACTGCTGTGTAATAGCAGGGAGGTTATTGCTGACACACACACACACTCAGGCTAATGCTCACAACCCCGTACACGTGTTTGCACACAGACTCACAGAGGCCAGCCTGTTCTCTGATGCCAGCCAGAGGCTCGGCGCTCTATCAAAGTGACAGTCAGGCAGCAGAACAGACGTTTGACTTCAGCAGCGAAACGCGTCCAAGAAACTTTCAGGCCTCATGAATGAGAAAGAGAAAGCTTACAGAGAGGAACGTCGGTCTTTCGATGCCTGATAATCAAACGCCCCGCTTGGCACCGAGGCCCTTCAGGAGCCCTCGTTCTTCCTTTCATCCCACCCAGAAAGAACTACTGCAGAGTCCCCCCCCCCCGGTGAGGACGCTAAAGCTGCCGTCCTCACACACGGGTCAGAAAACTCAGGTACAGATGGCGTGAACATTAATCTTTTAAATTACCTCAATCACTTAGTCAAACAGAGGCGAGCTGCAGGCTGAGGGCAGACCACCTCTCCCCCCCCCCACCTCAGTGACCGCTGCAGTGCTCCATGCCCACACTTGTTTGGGTGGTTGTTTACTCGCGTAGCCACAACCCCCCCTCCCCAGTGCCGTATCCACACTTGCTACCAGCTTTTATTCAGTGTTCTCCCATCATCGCAGTGATGTGGTCAGGCTCAGGTCGCTCTGCCAGTCTCCAGGCACAGGGACCATATTGACCGAGGCGGCCAGCTAATGGTCAGCGCGGGCAGCCTCGGTCTGAATCAATGGCCTTATTTACTCCTTATACATGGGAGGGGGAGGAGACAGCAAATATGTGCTTCATCCCGTGCCGTTAGTTTTGGAAGGCAGCACAGATAAAATCCATATTAAAAATCAATTTATGCACTAATATTCAGTGGACCCACCGCAAGAACTGGAGCCCTCAGTGAACCTGTAGCACAGCTCGTCCTGCCCATGTTTTCCCTCTGGACGGGTGAACAGCAGAGCTCAGAGCGGAGCCCAAACACTGGGTGCTGCTGTGCTGCCGACAGGCCTGCTGGAGCTTTACTGAGAGCAGACGGTGTTGGAGCGGTACTGCTGAGGTGCTGTTTGAAGTGGCACAGACTGTTAAAAACACAAACCTAACCAGCAAAATGATTGCTTTTGTTTCACTGAGTAAAGACAGGACTGCCTGTGGCAGGCTGATGGACAGGTCTCCTAAACAAACAGCGTTAGCAGCAGCCGTGAAGAACTCGCTGCCACGCTTAGCTGCTTCTGTAAGTCACATCGATGCCTGTGGTGCGTTTCTCACACATCACTCACTGTCGTTATCTGCTGAGACGCCGACTGGGCTGGAATAACAAAAGTGCATTCGAGTCCAAAGACTTTATGAAAAATATGCATTTTGACAGCTTGTTAAATTTAGCATCTAAATTTTCTTTAAGGAAACCTTGTTGATGATTTGGGGTCATTTCAGTTCATTCCTGAGCTTTAAGTGTGCTACACACATGAGCGCTGAGGCTAGTCTGTAATCCCAAAAATGTTTCCAATGAATCTGCCTCGCCTTCAGCTTTTCACAGTTTTCCTCCTATGATCACAGCATTGTGATGTTTTATACTTAGCTAACAGAACCGGAGCATTAGGTTTTACTCCTGCAGAAGCTTTGAGGCAGTTTGGCTACTTTTGTGTATAAAAAAAAATCAAAAACTATAATTAAAGGCATTTAATCAGTCATAGGTAAACAGTACTATATACTATATAGTATAACAGTACTATAAATTAATTTTTAGCTACATCTACCTCTCTACAGATGCGTACAGCTAGCAATGCACTGATTTTTACGCCCATCAGCTAAATGGTCGAGTCAGCACAGCTGGAAAACTCCGGTGATGCTGATGTTCCTCTCTCTTCGTCATATTCATTGAAGCTTTTTTGCGTTACAGTAACATAACATGCTGTCATCAGCTTGGTTATCACTTCCCTTCTCGTGTCTCTGCGTGTGAGGCTGAGAGCAGGGAAAGCAGAAACTAACATGACTAAATAACAGCAGAAAAGACTCCCACACTGAGCTGAAATCAAACAAGTGGCAAAAAACCAAGTTCAATAAGGTACATTTTCTATTTATCTTGGCCCCATTGTCATTTTTTATTTTTCAAGTAAATTCCAGATCAGTAAATTTATATTCTTTAATGGAACCGTCTGGTTTTATTTTGCAAAGTTGAGAAAACAATATTTGAATCAAGTCTGATTTTATCTTCTTCCTCACAGCGAGGAATACAGCTTAGTAATTGTACTCTGCTTTGAAATCAGTACTCAGTAGAAAAGACGTCAGTGTTGTAATTTGATCTGGGATATTCTGGCTCTTTAGCTAGCTAGCTTTGGATTCCACAAGGAAAATGGCATTTAGTTCCATTATGCTGAAGAAAAGGCAGCCAGCGTCTCCCAAACTGGGAAATTCATACCAGATATATGTGTCCAGCTGTAAATGAGACCTAGGCTTTAGTAATATTTAAGATTTAAGTACAAACATAAATGACATATTATTTTTAACGCCCTTTGCTTTATCTCTTGGGTTCATTTGCAATAAAACGCTGTGGGAGCAGAGGATAAACCAGGCCGGTCTTAGCCTCTGAAGCCCAGCAGAGTTCAGATGGAGGAAAGCTCGTTCCAGCATTAGTGAACAGACTTTAAAGTGTGATTAGCACGGCTACACCAGCACTGCTGTACCTGTAAATAAAGTCACATTATGGTATCACATTGGGAGGCTTTCAGAAGGTTGTTTGTATATGAATGCACGATTATGTGAGGGGTGGGTGGGCAGAGAAATATCAGAGCAGTTTGCGGGAAAACCTTGAAGCTCCCACGACAAAAGCAGCAGCCAAAGTAAATGTCGGCCATCCTGAGGAAAAAGATTTCAGTGTTGTTGCAGCGGGGGGGGTAGGGGCCATAGATTTGTGTACCCATGTGGTGGTGGGGGGGGTCCCCTTAGACTGCATACACAAACACTTAACTATATGTTAGTTCTTGAGCACATGAGTGGAAGTGTGTGCGCAAACACGCTGGCAAACACAGCGCTGGCTTTGGGCTGGACACTGGGGGCTCATAGAGGATACAGCGTCAACCCGCGCTCTAATAAAATTCACAGTGTTCGTATTAGTGAGATTTAGCAGGGAAAATAAACAGTCCTCCTCTCTGGCTGGACGGAGATGTGGAGGCCTTGGGCCTTCCCGGCACAAACTTAACTCTGGTGTGGTGGTGGTGGTGGTGGTGGTGGTGAGGTTAGACCCCTACTCAAGGTCAAGGTGGGTAAGCCAAAGATTACCTGCTGAGGTCAGCTGCTTGGGACGGTGAAGACAAATAGAGCCATCAAAAGCAATTCTTAAACATTTTTAGAAACTATAATTTAGTTTTTAAAAGCTTAATAATCCAGCCCCACACACTGGAAATGTTCCTAGGGTTAGGGTTTAGGATTACTGTGGCTTCCATCCTCAAATTCCACCCACAGCAGGGAGGGAATTCACTTTGTGACAAGTTTTTGAAATTTGGCGGGGTCAAAGGTGCGGAAATAAGGTTTTCAAAAACCACCTCATACAAGTTGAGATGGCCCCCTGGTGGCCAGTATGAAAAACCCAAACATGGCCACCATCAGAAAGCAAAAATGGCTCTCAGTTCCTGCTACCAGTAGAACCTCGTAGGATCCCACTTTCCTACGTTTTTTGGCACAAGGAATACAGTTCTGAAGTCATTATTGAGTCATTACTGAGTGGCCCCCAGGGGGCCTCCTCAATTAATATATGGTGTTTTTTGAAAATGGTATGTCCGCTCCTGTGACCATGCCAAATTGCAATAACGTGTCAATGTGCGCAAGTTTTCTGAATTCCCTCCTTGTTGCAGTTCAAAGCAACAGTGTCGTAAACTGCAGTTCCCCTAATGTCCAGCAGAGGCGCCAGCAGTTAAATTACAGGAGCACACTTTTAAAGGATTTTTGTGTGTCTCTCATTTCAAAGTATTTTTGTCATTTCTTGCTATTGCCTCTTTTTTCAGGCCATCTTCTTAGAAATGTGGTCTGGTTTGCAGTTCTGGTCCGTGGTTTTGTTTCAGGACAGAACTTAGAGATTACTTTTCCTGGTCCGCTCCGCTTCAGATATTGAAAAAAGTTCACACACTGTGCGTTGAAGACATTAACTCGTGGCGTTATATTTTCCCCCTGCAGCTTTGCTGTACTTCCTGGTTGGTATGGTAGATCTCACTGGCCTGAGTTAATTATCTGTATCCTACTATTCAAACTAAAATCCCTTAAGAGGCGGTTCAGAGAAGAAAGGTGACTCTTAAGTGAAAATCTTTGACCCACAGAGTCGGTGAAGTATGCATGTCCTTACTCAGAGCAGATGCTAACCGTTTTTCCTGATCGTAGAGAAAGTTTGTTCACACGTTCAAGGATGTTAGAAGGTTTGCGTTTCTCACTGCATGTTTGAGGATTTATTGGCACTGAGCTGAACTCTTGGCACTCCTCATGGGTCCAACTCAGCTGCACACACTGCTCCTCGTTCTGCTGTTGGCTAGCTCTGCGTTAGCTTAACTGTCTCCATGAACTTACAGAGAGGCCAGCGGATTCTCAGAGAGCTGTTTTCACTCACATATTGGCCGTGAATACAAATATTTTGCACACAGTGCTCTTTGTCATCAGTGTTACGGGAGGAAAAGCTGCAGGCCAGTTCTTCCAGGAGCTGTGAGGCGACCCTCCGGCTGCAGGGATGCTGAGTGCCTGCAACTCCTGGGGATCAGCACAACCCTCCAATTAGAACGTTTTCATTTTCCACAAAACCATTTCAGCACAAGCAAATGCTTAAAATAATCACGCACACTCCTCGCTCGGCTTCTTTTTTAATATTCCTTTTCTTTACTGTATCAGTGTGTGCCTGTAATTACGCCTCTATATAAATCCAGCTGCCACAATTGCATCCAGCCCGGGATTCAGGCCCACAGAGCATCGGTGCGCACACACTCGCATGTATGTACATACACGCACACACTCTCCAGCGTTGCCACAGCCTGCACGACATCTGTTTTCTCGCTCCCTGCCGGAACCTGCTCGCCCTTTCAGTCATAACCACCGCCTATAAAACGCTTCTTTACCAAGTGGTGAGAGTTGTGTGAATCAAAGTTGTTCCAGGTAAAATTAGGCACGATTATTGAGCTAAACACAAGCTTGCTCATCGAACTTTGCTGAAAATTGGTTGCTGGAGGCAATTCTTCTGAGCTGTATTAGAAATATAGAGTGAAGGGGGCAGCTTCAAGGTGGGGGTGGAGGGTGGCATTGTGGGCACCGTGCCCAGAGGAGTGAGGCAGGCGCCAGCCTACCAGGGCACCGGGCTGTGAGGCCTGTTTCCTGCCTTATAAAGGGGAATATTAATACACATATCTCCCATTAAATCTGTTGGCAAGGCTGCAAGCTTGCCTTAAAAAAAGTCCTCATTCATGATCCCAGTTTTGCTCCCAGCCCTCCGTGTGGCGGCGAGAGGATGACATGTTTATTTATTAACCCCACAGAGTCGCATTCCTGCGCGCCGTTTGTTGTTTTTGCCAACTCTTTGATACACGTCTAGATCATCTCCACCAGCCTTTATTCTCCTTTTCCAGGCCCCCAACTTCTGTTGTCTGCCATCTGAAGCTCCCGGGAGCCTTTTAACTGAGTGCATATGCCTCTGCTTTACGACTCGCCACCTCCAAACATAATAGCTTTGGAAGGGAGCCCCTGCTTTATGGCTGCAGGTCTGGGGCGGTGATTATGGCGGTGCCTGGACTCATTTGACTGGAGGGGTTGTGAGGTGTACCAGCAAAGAGATCGGCAACATATTAGCAACAGTGTAGCTGACATGCAGGAAGTGTGTGTGTGTTAGGTCATGGTGCACATGCTTAGGTGAGCTGTGATGGGTCTATTATGAGTTTCCTGCCTCTCGCACCTCTGATGATGTCTGCTGTAAGTTGTAATTAAACACACTGAGCCCGGCTCTCCGTCCTCTCACACTGGGACCAGCACCTGTTGGTCCCCACCAGTGGCTTTTCTCCGTCTCATGTGGGAGTGGAAGCTGCGTGCCTGAGAAATTTTAAAGAAATAAATACACATGACGGACTGTCAGTATGTGTGGAAAACAAATTGCCCTCTTTAAGTTCATGGGAAAGTAGTGAACCCGTCATTTTCTGGTGCTCTTTATGACAAGACCGAGAAAACAGCACAAGCAGCAGGTTCAGCAGGAGGCCGTGAACTCCACCTCTGTGAGTCAGCCTTGTTCTTTTTAATGGTATTCTGAAATCAATTTGTTCAAATTGCCTCCATTTAACTTGCCCGAGTACAGCGGGCTGAAAGAGATTCCTATCACAGTAATTGCTGAGAACGATTGGGCCCCGATTCATTATGCATAAGAGGATGCGAATGTTAAACAGGGGAGCTGTGCAAGAGAGATGCAGGAGATAGCGTTTAGCTTAGCATGGCTGTGACCTCCACCAGAACGCCCGCGGCTCAGCGTTCCCTCGATCGTGGTCCGGGATAACTGCTGGTTTCTATTGAGGCCGGGCCGGTTTTCATGGAATTTACACGAGTTAAAGGCACTGAGCGTAAAATCACAAAAGCCATCGTTATTAATGACACCTGTGCCCATTTAGCCCAGATGGGCATCGTTACATAAAACTATAGACAGACAATAAAAGATGGGTTTTTTGGTGCCAGAAGTGACCATATTTGGACCACAGGGTGGAGGGTTGGCTAGTGAGTGTATGACTATTATACACCTGCTAATCAGAGCTCAGTAACATCCAATTAAAATCCAAGAATTTCACTCAGCAAACTGGAGCTCCACCTTGTTTGACTGTTAGTCCAATGAAGCCACAGCAGCCATATTATTGGTCAGATAGTGGCCCAGAGGTCCAGTTCAAGGTGAAGCCTAGCAGACAGCTAGCAGCTACAGCCGCCTGTGTCACCATCCACCTTTCAGTCAAAGAGGCCACGCCCCTAATGATGAAAACTAACCCATAACATATTTATAAAAACAATAACATCTCTTTCTGTCTCAGCTGTAAACATGTTTATTTCTGCTCTAAAGTTGGGAGTCCATGTGGACTCAGGTGGCTATTAGAGGAAAGGCGACTTCTGTCACTTCCTCACTGCCTTCATTTCTCTGTCCTGGAGGTTGCCACCTGCAAGCAGTTAATTTAATATTGGCAGAAATATCAAAAGGGTGACATTTCTGCTTTTGTGTTCCTTCTTGTCCGTCTCCAGTATCCCGTTTTTCCAGTCCACGGCTGACCCCCCGGCTCAGCAGGAAAAGGGCGCTGTCCATCTCGCCACTGTCAGATGCTAGCATCGACTTGCAGACCATGATTCGCACCTCACCCAACTCCCTCGTCGCCTATATCAACAATTCCCGATCCAGTTCGGCCGCCAGCAGCTCCTATGGGCACCTTTCAGTCGGAGGAATCAGGTATGATTGCAGTCCACACGATCCCTCAAAGGCATATTATAGTTATTGAAGTCTGGTTAATGTCTATATATATGAATGACAGTATCTGAAGTCTTTTCTCTCAATGCAGTTTTTGGGGTGCCCCAAGAACAGATGGCACATCAATGTCCAGAAACGATTAAAATCACATCAGTGAACATGTTACGACTATAACTTGAAGTCTAAGGTGGCACTGGAAGTCAAGGTAGCAGTGGCTTGTCAGGGATTTGGCCTGAAACCACAAAGAACCAGACCTGCAGCAACTCAATTGGCCTTTTGATGAGACATGTTCATCTCCACATACTGAAGGAAAAACTACATGGTTCTACCTTTTTCTCTGTTGAGGGCCAGTGTGACAAACGGGACGTTTCAGTTAGAACTGATTCCAGTGGCTCTAAAGTGAGTTTAGTCCACGTTTGCTTGAAAATATCCTGTTTTCCTCTCATCCCCTCTCACAGCCCCACATTCAGCTTCCCCCATCCCATCAACCCAGTCGCCTACCAGCAGCTGTTGTCCCAGCAGAGGGGTCTCAACGCCTTTGGCCACACGCCTCCTCTCATTCAGCAGTCGCCGTCTTCGTTCTCCGCTCGCCAACACCCCCTCACTGCGTCACCCATGTCCTCCCACAACAGCACCAACTCTGAAGCAAACCAGGTAACGTCATACGTCAGATTCCTTTACACGGATAGGCACGTCTGGGATTTTCACTTCCATGTCGGGGAGCTGATGTTTTCTGATCACTGAGGTCAAATTCTTAGAAACCTTAATAGAATAAACAAAGCTCAACCCTTCTGGTGCTCCACCAGGCAAAACCTTTGGGACATTAACCCTTTAGCTGTGGTGATCACCGCCTGTGCTTACCTGCAGTGAACAGCTGGTTAACACCGAGCGTATCACCGCTGGGACGTCAGATCAAACGTACTTTGAATTACCGTAATTACGTGACCGTTTGTCCTATCAGAAAAATTCAAACTGTTCCTGAAAGCTGAAAAATCGCCCTTCACACCAAACATAGGGTCATTATGGTAATTATTGCCAGATGTCCATGAAAGGCGGGACATTTGAAGTAAGTTCTGTCACCGACGACAGGTTCGCTATTAAAGGGTTACCCTTATTCCTCGACAGTTTCCAATCTTCCAGGAAATTCGCCCCAAGCTCAGATCGTGCAATGTTCTTAGGAACTGCAAAAAGCCAAGCGCTCCATCTCAGACTCGGTAGGCCTCCGTCAGCATGTTAATGTTAGAGTTCATGACAGTACAGTTAAAAAAAGCCTGCATAAGTATGGCTGGTTTGGGAGGGCTGCCAGGAGGAAGCCTCCTCTCTCTAAGAGGAGCCTGGCAGCACGGCCTGGCTTTGCATCGGAACAAACCACAAGACTTCTGGGATGTACTTCATTTTTCTCACACTGCTGCTGCTTTTTAGCTTTCAGTTAAATAAATGATGACAGCGTCGCGTGCCATACTGTTCATCTGATGCTGTATTTAGATTATTTTAAGAGCTCCTAAGGAGCAGATGATGTTTTTATTTTGTTTTATTTTGAGGGTGTTCCGGAGACGCTGTAAATTAATACAACAGAGCAAAATCTTCAAAATCAAGTGCTTACACTTTTTAAACTCTAAAAGGGTAAATAAAATAAATACATAACACAAAGGGGACATCGTGGAAGTAAAAAAGCCAACAGCAGCTGATGTCTCTGGTATACGCAG
The DNA here is from genome assembly GCA_015106715.1 of Bujurquina vittata. Classification (NCBI taxonomy): domain Eukaryota; kingdom Metazoa; phylum Chordata; class Actinopteri; order Cichliformes; family Cichlidae; genus Bujurquina; species Bujurquina vittata. The sequence continues at coordinate 26,190 of VUQK01011646.1, forward strand.
AGATCTGGGGTGTACCACCCACGCTGCTGTTTTGGTCATTTTAGATGTTTTAAAACTTCCCGTCTTTGTCCAACAAATAGTCCTAAAAAGACGATAATGAACCAAGAAACAGATTCGAGGAGCTGGAACGAAGCCTCACTGCACAGCTCATCATGACGTATTTCTACAAATGAAGTCTCAGGTCAGAAAAATGTTTGAGGCTCCTTCCCGGTTCCATCTGTCTTACTTCCCACTGTCTCCTCTGCATCACTTTATCAGCCCACTGTCAGCACCGCGGCCCCTCCTAATGTAAACTTCCCACTTGGTGAATCACTCCATCTCACACCACAGCCTCCAGCTCCGTCTCAGCACCGTGTCTGCTGGATCCAAGTGTGCTGGAGTGCACTGTGTGTTTGCACCTTTTTGTACATACACACACACACACACACTCACGTGCACACACACAGCTTTATTTCTGCAGTGATCAGAACCATATTTCCCTTTTGCTTTCTAGCCAACTGAATGAATCATTGAGGCCCCCAGAACTGCACTGTAGCGTCTGGGTGGGATTAGAAGACCCTCCACCCCCCCACACAACGTTGGACTTCCTCCAACAAACCTCCACACACACACACACACTATCCTTTCTTCTCCATTAGAGCTTTAACGGGCCTTCATAGTCTTTTTCTTTTCAGAATCAGTCGGTATGATCAAAGCCCCCCACCCCACCCCCACCCCCCACATACATTTACACACTCCCCGGGCCCCAACCCTGCCCCCTCCCCAATCTGTAGCCAGGGTAATAACTCCTCTTCTTTCATATTTCCTTGCGGATTTGGCGATCATAAAGCAGTCTAAACTGTTTAGTCTCGGCGGCGGGTCCCGGTCTGACTTATGGACCGTGGTGCAACCAGGACTCGTCACACCTCCCTGCAGCGGCTCGGGGTAACGTTTTAGCTGCACGGCTGAGAGCGTGACACCATTCATGTTCTGAGCTGATGATGCACACCTCCATCTGCACAGTGATGCAGGTGCAGAAAACAAGGTTTCAGGACTGTTTTTCAGGCCATGACTGAGTTTATTTTAATTATTAATTTATTCAAGAGCAGCTGATCAAAGCTCACCGTAAGACCTGTGTGGCTCTACCTCCGTAATCTTTGTCTTTTAGAACTCCAGTGGAGACCCAGCAGTGAGCAGCACTGTCAACCCGCTGATCACAAAGAGGTCAAAGGTCAAGACTGAAACTGAGGGTCCGCTGCCCATTTCACCATCATCTCAGGTGAGACAAAGACTCCCCCCCCTTTAAGTGTACTCACTATCTAGGCTCTAATTGATTATAAGTAATGAATAAAAACTATTACGCTCAATAAGCTCACTAAGATCAGAATGCTGTTTATTGAGCAGTGAAAGCTGAAGTCTTTTATAATGAATGCACACGTCTGTCCTCTGAAGTGCTGCTCGCTTTATCTCCAGGACCACGGTGGGGGGATCTTGGACCTGAGTGAGGATCTGGATAAAGATGAGTGCAAACAGGAGCCCGAGGCCATATATGAGACCAACTGCCACTGGGAGGGCTGCTCCAAGGAGTACGACACCCAGGACCAGCTCGTCCACGTGAGTCCAAAGCTCGGTGCCGGGATGGCTCGTTGTTTTCAATCACAACCAACAAGCAGGGAGAGGATATAAATCCAGTGATTCCCACAGGGTTAGACTGGATTTGTGGTGGTGGGTGGGGATGTGTGAGCATTCTTAAATGAGTTATCATCAACAAAGATAATAACGCCAAATTTTGAACTGATAGCAGTCCTTGGTCGGCCCTGTGAGTGCAGCTCAATGCAGGTTTACTCCAGAGATGGAGTTAATCTGTCCCATCAAAGGACACAAGAGCATGTGTTAGCCTAAAGCTCGAGAAATGAGACAGCGGAGAGCTAGGTGGGAGGCTGACCTTTCAAAATAAAAGCAACGGTCTTGTCTGTGAATAAAAAAATATATTCTAGACTGAAATTGACAATATACCAGGTCAACATGTGGGACCCCCTGCTTAACCATGAAAACACACACACACACACAGCCCTGGCTGTTGTTTCATGTCGTATTTCTGTTTTGAAGTGTTTCTGTGTAACGGTTCAGGTTCCTCCTCGTTAAATCCATCCTGACTGAGTTCACGGAGAAAGCTGCGCAGCGACCGCTCCCTTCCTGTTGGGTCCACACGCGCCACGTTAATGAGCTCTCGCCAAATCCAAGCTTGAGCCCTGCAGCTGTGCCCACCCCTCCACAAGCCCAGTGACCCCTGACCCCTAACCTCTCACTCCCGGCAACACCCACAACCCCTGACGCCCAGAGGGCCAGCCATAAATCCACGGTCATGCCAGCGACTCTGGGGTTATGCCCTCGCCCCCCTTCTCCAAGCAAACCTCTCTTCCTGCTCTCCACTTTCTGACTGGCAGTGAGTCAGCTCGTGGGACAAGTGCACACACCTTCACCCCAGAAGGTGGACAGGTCGCTGTGGGCTGCTGAAGGTCAGGAGCAGAGTTAGCTTTAAGAACTTTTGCGGTAAACTCTGAGCGTTTGTCAGCATTAGAGAGCAGCAGAGGCCCGAGGGCAGGTGGACAGGCAGCGCCGCAGCCTCCTGCAGCTAAAGTATAAAATGCATGGGTGTGATTTCTGACAGCACCTCCCTGAACCCATCTGAGGTTTCACATGAGGTTCAAACATCATCAGCAAAAAGAGAACAAACACACACACACACACCTGTGGGTTCTCTGTGGTTTCTGGTCAACCAGAGTAATCCTGTTTCAAGAGCCTCCAAATTAGGGATTCACAGTCGAGTGTAACCTGAAAATAGAGACCTCTGCTTGGGCCACACACTTTTTTCCAGTCCTCCTCTTCCTCCTTCCTCCCAGAATAGACCTCAGCAGAATTGCTAACCGCAAGCCTTTTTGGTTGGTCAAGAAGTGGCCACATAAGTGGAGCATTGTGGGCTTCGATGTCCTCAGGAAATGAGGTGGTTCCTCTGGGTGTGTGGATATTTGCATGCGGTGGACGGGCGAGTGTTTTGAAATGTGTCTGTTCAGAGAAATCATGTTTGACTGCAGCAGAAGTCGTTGGGCTGAACACGCTGCAGAGCGCCGCTGGACTCCAGCGCACTATTCTTCCTTTTCTCCTCATACCTTTGAAAGATCAAACCGAGTACAGTCGAAGTTCTCTCAGGACTTTCTGCACAAGTTAGAACATCACACAGGAAAAGGTTTCCCTGACTTCCTGATCCATGAGAAGTAAGGAAATGAAGGAAGACGGCCACAAATCCTCTTCCTGATCACTTCTTTTACGAGGAGCCGCTGAAGTTCCTTTTGTGAGAGAAATGTGAATACAACCGCAGCCTGAAAAAACACACACTGCCTTTGTAGCTTTTGTCTCCTATTGACAAAGGCATAACAACTGTCAGCTATAATGGATTGCAGAGCGCTGTCAGAGTGTCAAACATGCACGGGCACATAGGAGAGGGAGCGCATTCTGGTGGGAAACACACAAGAATTTGCTGACTCTATTTGAGCATCTGGTTACATTGTTTTCTCCTTTATGGACACATATATGACAGAACTGTGATGGCTGACTGGAATCGAATTGTCTCCACAGCACATCAACAACGACCACATCCACGGCGAGAAGAAGGAGTTTGTGTGTCGCTGGGAGGAGTGTTCACGGGAGCAGAAGCCCTTCAAGGCGCAGTACATGCTGGTGGTCCATATGAGGCGCCACACCGGGGAGAAGCCGCATAAATGCACAGTAAGACCCGAATAATCTCCGAGAACACTGCGGTACCCAATGACTGCACAGGGCTCCATAATGCAAGCTAACCAGTCTTAGAGCTAACGGCTGACATCATGTGGTTGGTGACATCATTAATTTAGTTCCATTTAAATTAATTTAACTCACAGCAGCAGTCGCCTCTTCATATTGGAAATCAATGGACCTAAAATATTTCAGAGGAAACCCAACGATCAGCTATGAGCAGCACCCGCCAACAGTGGGGAGGAAGACCTCCTTTCATGACACATGACATAGATTGTGTATCCAGTTGTTACGTGATGATGTGTCAGTCCTGTTTCCGAGTCGTTTTTTTATTTGTCTTAAAAACGTGGTAGTTTTCATCATGTGACATCACCCCATTCAAAGTGAATGTCAGCCCCCAACCAGACTGCCCCCCCGAGCCTGCTTCTGCTGCAGGTTTCTTCCTGTTAAAAGGGACTTTTTCCTTCCCACTGTGACCAAGTGCTGCTCATGGGGGGTTGTTGTGACTGTTGGGTCTTTACAATATAAAGCACCTTGAGGAGACTGATGTGATAAATAAAATGGAATTGTGTGCATGAAAGAGAAGGAGGAAGCACAGCAGAGGATTTGAGACTAACTGAAGTAAACTCGGGTGCAGTTTGTTGGGTGCAGGTCTGCAGGCCAGTGAGGGAGTGATGGTCCTTCGTCTCCTCTCACATTCACCAAAGTTCCTACCGAGCCACAGCTGACATACAATTAGTCACACTCACTGTAATTTGCTGGTACATTGATCTGTGTAAGACCAGTGGAGCGACCTTTAACCTTCTCATTAACTTGTTAAACAACTTCTTGAAGCTGGGATTTATTCAGCCGCTTTAGCAGCCACAGAATCTCGGCCCTTTAGCGCTTCACTATGAAAAAATGGACTTACAGAAAAAGTTGGTGTGATTTTCTTTGTGCCCATCAGTGCTGATATTTCCCGTGTTTGATAAGTCAGGGCTTTGACTGAAGCCTTCGTTTGCTGTGTGAAGATCAAATTGAGGGGCCTGTTTGCTCGGCTTCAAAGCTCGCTCGCTCGTGGGCTCTCATGAATGCATTAAAGCAGATGACTTGTGAAGGATCGAGTTAAGAAAGCTGATTGACAGTGGGGGTGTGTAATTAAAATCTGCAGACACGCAGGGGGCCGTGGGTCCTTATTAAGACCAAGCTGTACATTCTGCACGCAAATCCCACGTGCATCTTCTCCTAACTCGCCTTTAGTCTTTTCTTTTTAAGGATGAATCTTTGGACTTTTTCATCCCCTTTTTGAGCTGCTCTAATTTAATTCTCTTTTAATTTCAGAGCCAATTATGCTCACAATGACTGCTCAGAAGGAATACCAAATTATAGCTTGTACAGTACAAGTGAATACAAAGGCTAAACACAGACTTCTCTTTGTCTCAACAAAGTGCACCAGACAAAGAGCGCTCTCCACCACACCTCACACTTAGTTTGGATTTTTCGTGTAATAGCCCTTTTTACCAAAGTGTAGCAGGGCTTTGCTTTTGTGTGGCACGCCACAGTAGGTGGGCAAGAGTCCAAGAGTAGATTACATTTAAAAACTGGAACAAAAAGAGCTTTTGGCTGTTGTTTTTGTGTGTTCGGCTCTTTTCTCTGGCCAGCTGCAGACTAAACAACAGCACTCAGGCGTCAATCTCGCTGTCTGTCTGTCCCATTGTCTGCACGTCTCTCTGCAGTTTGAGGGCTGCTCCAAAGCTTACTCTCGCCTGGAGAACCTCAAGACCCACCTCAGGTCCCACACCGGGGAGAAACCCTACGTGTGTGAGCACGAAGGCTGCAACAAGGCCTTCTCAAATGCCTCCGACCGCGCAAAGCACCAGAACCGCACGCACTCAAATGAGGTATGTTCAGGCACACGCGCGGGTCAGCTGATCTGATCTGAGCAGCTGGAACTGTCAATGAAATATTCACATTTGCCACAATAAGAACTGTGTTGAATCCATCTTGGCAGAAACCGTATGTGTGTAAGATCCCGGGCTGTACCAAGCGCTACACGGACCCCAGCTCTCTCAGGAAGCACGTCAAGACGGTCCACGGCCCCGAAGCTCACGTCACCAAGAAACAGCGGAGCGACGCTCCGCCGAGGCTGCAGCCGCCCAAAGGCAATGGGGAGAACGAGGCTAGCTCCAAGCACGGGGCGAGAGGCGTGGATGGCAAGATTGAGGCCAACAGCACCTCCAGAGGAGGGGAAGACTGCCTACAAGTCAGAACCATTAAGACGGAGAACTCTGTGGTGAGTGATATGACGGCTCAAACCGGGGAACGGTGTTTTTGCATTCTTACTAACGCTGCTAGCGAACCGTTTCCTGTTGGCTCTGTTTGCATCCTCTCACACTCACTCTGCTTGTTGCCTGAACCTGCTTCTCTCTTTGCTTTGAAACCCTCCTAACGGACAGACTTCACTGAGGTGAGCACACGGCCCGTTTCACTCTCTTTATTCTTGCATGGTGGAGTCCACGATCATCCATGTTTTTCTTGCTCCTTTGCATGAGACAGTCTAACACTGCTGTGAAACTAGATTTTTATGTCCACAAGATCAATATTCAGCTGAGGATGAAAGTCATTGTCACATTAATATTGAAAGGCTGGGACTTCTTTAGCATGTGTGCTGCTCACAGAACTTTTCTATTATCCACTTGTTTTCTTAAATAAATCACCCTGCTGTATAATTTAAAGAGTATGGAACTATAGCGCTGCATTAGTTATTACTAAACACATCACAATCAGAATTTTTTAACCGTGCTAATTATTTAATATTGAAGAATACCTAATGCAGTTCTCTGAACTTGGAACAATGCTGTTTTTTTTTTTATTTATATAAATGTTTAAATTTCACTTTTTTACCATTTTTGTTTTTTTCTTTTTTTCAATTATACTTATTTGACCTACTAACCTCCTGCTGTGCGATTCGTTACACTCCTCCAGACGTATCAGTCCAGTCCTGGTGGCCACTCATCATGTAGCAGCGAGCCGTCGCCTCTCAGCAGCGCCAACAACAACGACAGTGGGGTAGAGATGGCCGTGCACAGCGGGGGCAGCTTCGGGGACCTCAGCGGACAGGACGAGTGCCCCATGGTTGACTCCACTGTTCCCGCTGGGGGACAGCAGGCTGGGATGGGGCTTCAGCTGAGGAAAGCCATGGGTCACGGTGGCGCAGTCACCATCAAGCTGGAAAACATCAAGAAGGAAAGGCTGAAGACGGTGAGGGACCCCTGCCCCTGGATTAACTCTGCGCCACCGCAGGGCCAACGCAGCAGCATGAAGCTGCCTCCCATACCTGCAGTTGGTAAGGACTACATGCTGGAGAAACATCTGCCATCTTTACTGTCATAGACTGTATATAAATGATGTAACCCCCAGTGGGTTGGTTACACTCATCTTGAAGGCTCAGCTTTGGCTACACTTTTGAGGCCAAATGTGACCACATTTACTTGAATGGGTGGAGCGCTAAGCTAATGCTAGCACTAGGAAGGAAAATCTAAATCCTTCATGGTCTGTCACATAGACACCTGCTAATCAGTCTGGAAGCTTGTTTCCACCACTAAAAAAAAAGAAAAAAGAATCGCCATCCGTAACTTGAAATTTCAACTTAACTCAAAATTTAGTTTATTTTCTCGAAATTTCGAGGTACCAGCTTGAAATTTTGAGTTAATTTCTGAAAATTTAGAGTTTTCTTGAAATTTCGAGAAACATATCTCAAATTTTCATGTTAATAACTTGAAATTTTGGCTCCGAGGTCCTTTCCTTTTTCCCGAAAGCAGACGCCACAGGCGCATGTGCATTTAAAATGGGGTAATGACAGTATCAGCAAGCAAACGTTAGCAAATTGTTGAAATGTTTTTGACCGTCAATGGTCAAAATGTCTTCTAGCAAAAAACAGCTGCATAAAAAGGTAAGTAATCAATGTTTTCATCTAGATCTGTTGGACAGCTGATACCTTCACCTTCCTGCTTCCAGTTAACAAGGAAGTAATGTACTGATCATGGAGGGTCCTGATTGGCAGCACTAAGTCAAAATTTTGAGTTATTAATGCAAAAATTTGAGCTACACAACTCAAAATTTTGAGTTAATAAGTCAAAATTTCGAGTTACGGATGGCAATTTTTTTTTTAGTGGCAGAAGCAAGCTTCCATAAATTTGTGCACAATAACAGTCCAATAAAAAAATCACAATTTTCCTCAGAAATTGAGAAAAAGTATGGTGGAAGGTGGAAATTAGCTATGAAGACCAAATCTGATTTTGTATCAGGCTGTAAACATGCTCATTTCTGCTGTAAAGGTAGACAGTTTAATATGAGACAAGCCTCAAGTGGACATTAGCAGAACTGCACTCTTTTAGTGCTTCAGTGTTGGCTTTATTTCTTAGCCTTGGAGGTTGGGCTTTGTTTACTGTGTAATGAAGACCAAACAACCATACTGATAGAGGCTAACTGTAATGTTTATATGTTTTATGTTATAATATTTCTTTCTGCTAGGATCCCTGCTGGAGAGCTCAAACATGAGTAACTTCAGTGGTTCGTATCCTGCCCAACGCTTGGATGACCTGTCTTCATGTGAAGTGACGCTGCTGAACCAGCTGAATGAGCGCCGTGACAGCACCACCAGCACCATCAGCTCAGCTTACACCCTGAGTCGGCGTTCCTCTGGTATTTCACCCTGTTATTCCAGCCGTCGCTCCAGTGGGACATCCCAGTTTGGCGCTAACCGCCATAACAACATCAGTTCAGCCGACTCCTACGACCCAATCTCCACTGACCTGTCTCGCCGCTCCAGTGAGGCCAGCCACTGTGGAGGCGGAGGTATCAGTGCAGGAGGTGGAGCAGGCCTTCCAGGTCTTCTCAGTCTTACACCAGCACAGCATTATCGGCTCAAGGCAAAGTATGCTGCTGCCATCGGTGGAGCTCCGCCTACTCCTCTTCCCAACATGGAACGAATGAGCCTAAGGACTCGCATGGCACTGTACAGCGAGTCGCAGGAAGGTTCATCACATCCCTTCCATCAGCCACCCTCTGGAACTGTACCGAGGCGGTGCAGCGATATCGGATATGGCACACAGAGCATGATGCCCCACGAAATACCCACCAACTTGCCACGCCGTGCAAGTGACCCAGTGCGCCGTACCACACTTGACCCACTCTCCTATCCAAGGGTCCAGCGCTATAACAGCATGAGCAGCATAAACCCCATGAATGCACCACCAGCTGCAGAACGCCACCAGACACTGGCTGCACAGGGCTACACTCGTTCTGATGGAAGCCTGCAACGCTACCCATTTGCCCCCAGGCCACCAAGCATTTCTGAGAATGTAGCCATGGAGAACATGGCAGTAGATGGAATGATGGCTGGCGGTGAGCAGGGTGGAGAGGATGATATGGTGCTTCCAGATGATGTGGTGCAGTACCTCAGGTCACAGAATTCTGACTCCTCTGGACACAACTCGGGACAAGTCGACTATAATTCCAGCAGTCAGACTCAGGGCTTCCAGACAAACATGGTTCCACCAGCATCATTTTTTGCGCAGAGGAGGATGGCCACAGTGGATGCCATGATGGCTCAGTTCAGTCAAGATATGCAGACCTGCCAGATGGGTCCTGGTAGCTCCCAGCAGCCTTTCGCAGCACCATCAGAAAATATGAACAAGAATAACATGCCGGTGCAGTGGAATGAGGTGAGCTCGGGGACAGTGGACACCACAGCTAAGCTTCCCAAACAACAGCAGCATCCTCTCAGGGGGAACCTAGCTGTTGTACAGCAGAGGCAGATCTTTGGGTCCCACCAGGTGCAAGGTCAGGGCCTGAGCAACAACCAGCAAGTTGTGTCTATGAGTCAGAATATATCTATGCAGGGGTATGCGAACAATTGCAGCCAGAGGTCGAACATCTCCCTCCAGCAGCATCAGCAACAGAGACAATGCAACAATGTCAACTTTAATGACCAAATGAGTCCTCAGCAAGGATTTGGCCAAGAAGCAATCCCAAGTTCTATATCTGGAAGCACTAGCATGAGACCCCCTCGCAACAGTATGGCAGATCCAGAGGTGCAGCGTTACAGAGCAAGGACACAGACTGATGTGTATTCTTATCTGAACCAAGTGGATTCTCAGCAAAATTACAACGCTATCGCCCAACAGCAGCACAATGTCCAAACTGGAGGCAGAGGAATGTTACAACCCAGGCCTCCCGCAGAGCCCAGGTCTACTGCCAGACCGCACGCCGGGTCCAGCATGACACAACCGAGCCGAGTGCTCAAGTCATCCAATTTGAGCCCCAATCAGGGTAATGACACCTCTGAGGCAAGCCCAAAGAGGCCCAGCGGGTCAGTGGCCCACACCAGCAACTCAGAAATTCCAAACTCTGCTGTGTTCTACACGGGTCAGATTCACATGTTTGAGCCACCCTCTGTCAGCTTTGATGCCCCCATGTCCCCATGTGCCAACCAGGCTCCTGCCAGCAACAACACTGCTGCAGCCAGCATGGCCTCACCGGGAGTCAACCAGGTCTCCAGTAGCACGGTGGATTCTTCCACCAGTGGATCTGGGGGCATGGAGCACGCCCAGATCGACTTTGACACCATGCTCGATGACGGGGACCACTCGAGCCTAATGTCAGGCACCCTGAGTCCTGGCCTGCTGCAGAGCCTCTCTCAGAGTTCCTCACGCCTCACAACCCCCCGCAACTCTGTCACCCTCGCGTCCGTACCGGCAGGGATTGGCAACATGGCCATCGGCGACATGAACTCCATGCTCACAGCTTTGGCTGAGGAAAGCAAGTTCCTCAACATGATTAGCTGAGAGCAGTCAACACCTCATCATCCATCCATTCTTACCAAGTCTATCAGGAAAATAAGGACTACACGAGAAAGCACTGATTGTACAATGCAAAACTGGTCATAAACTTTTTCTACATTGTTCATAGTAATATGCTTATCTTGTAATATTTGTTTCAGATTATATGTTACTTTCAAAAGTTAATAGTAAATATAGATAGGGTTAAGGACCATTTTCTATCATTTGTTAAAAAGCCATACTTTTTAGCTGCAAGTCTATGATAGCCCAGGGTATATAAATCAGTTGCCATTCAGTATTTGCCGGCCTTTACAAAGTGGTGCACTGATAGCAGTTCACATAGTGCCTTGCTGAGGACATAAAGAGTGAGAATCTGAGCACGACACAAAAACAGACAACAGGAAATGAAGATGTTATGTAGCTCTCAGACCGTTATGTGTAGATGATGCTGTACCTGCTCTGACATATGTTATACACCTGACATTTAAACTAGAGCTGTCAAACAAGTTATAAATGATAAATGCATCCGGAACTGGCTTGAGTCAAACTGACTGTAAATGTTTTCAGGCGATACATTCGGCCCACATTAGCTGCTTCCCTTCCACGCCTCCAGTTGGCAGACCTCACACAGGACGCTCTGATTACGAATGCTGTCCGACTTCATGAGAAAGTTAATCTGCAGTTCACATGTAGCCACATATGCGCTTAATGCAACCATCCTGCAGCAGAGCTGCTTCTGCTGCCTTGTGCTAAATGTTTAAAATTATTTTTTTAGAATGCGCGTTTCATAAAATCGGATTAATGTGGTTTACAGAGTGAAGCGTTTGACAGCTCTAGTTTAAAGACGCGTTGTGATCCACAGATTTTAAGCGCTCTCTGATCAGGATGTGAGCTCGTGAGGATGTGAAGTGTGATTTCCTCCTTTGCCCTCTGGATCAGACGCTCACTCTCCGCGGTCCCATCTCACAAGGGTACATGATTGAAAAGGACAAGGATGTGCATCAGTGTTAGTCCATCAGGGCACATGAACCCCTGTGCATCTGATGAGGAGCACTCTCTGAAAGAATATACAAGTACCTCTGTGTGTTCTCAGTAGAGATCCAACCCTAATTAACACATTCATACCCCCCTCACTGCTCCCCCGCGCTCCCCTGGGTCCTCCATGAACTGCAGAGTCCAGGAAAGGACTCAGACTTTGAGAATAAAATCGGTTTTTCTGACAGGATCGTCTGCAAACTCCTGTTTTATTATGTTTGCTCAGATTCTAAGTAGCCTTTCAGATGTTTGTGTGTATGCTACCATCCACTTTTACTATGCTTGCTGTGTATGTATATAGCTTTTGTACATTTCAAATAAACTATCTCCTCTTTTTCTGTCTGAATCCGCTCGCAGCGTCTTTGAATCTGTGAGGCCACGCTGAGCTCACACTTACTGTTTTTGGACGCCGTCACACATCCACACGTGAGCTGATGACAACACAGTTTGTGCAAGGACCAAACAGCTACACAAGCCACAAAAACCAAATATTTTAGCAGAATACACAAACTAAACCAGGCTTGCTAGTTTTACAGCAGGGGAGAAGCTCTTCATCTTTTTGCATGAACCTTAAGGAAAACCCAGTCGGCCACAACAGCCTCTGATTCTCACTCCAGCCCGACGTCCTGCTGGGAAATCCTGGATCCTGATTCTTTGGGTGTCAGTTTGACAAGTGTAGGTCACATGGGATACACCAGAATATCACTGAGGACTCAGAGCATCTGTCCCACTGATCACCTTCACAGCTCGTGTGTGCACGCCCTGATGGGTCAGAGGTGTTTCTGCTGACCTACCAAGTTCCTTCAATGTTACGATGTCCAGCCTCACAGCAGAAATCAGCCTGACTCAGACACTGCTCTGGTCTGCAGCTAATTATTTATAGATCACTTGTTTAAATTATATTGAGGATTAAAGTTTGTATTGTTAGGGGCGTGGACTCCGGGAATGATGGGAATATTCTAATCAAGGAATCTGAATCTGTAGTTTTCCCGAGCCTCGTTTGGCCTCAGCTTCTAAGGGTGCATCAACCAGCAGTGTTGTAGTACTCGAGATCGGTCTTGGTCTCGAGACCATTTTTTGATGGTCTTGGTCTTGTCATGGACTCGACCTCATTTGGTCTCGGTCTTGTCTCGGTTTCGGACGTTGCGGACTCGGGATTTTATTTCAAGACCGGTCGAGACCGTAACTGTGGAAATGTCACTAAATTGACAGAATATTCTCCAATTTATTTACTACTACTTGCTTTTATTGGATACAAAACCTACCGATTTAAATCCAAGCAAGTTTGCGCTTCTCTGCGTCTCACGGAGC
>VUQK01011647.1:0-10432 GCA_015106715.1 Bujurquina vittata
CACAAGATTGCTCTGTGCTGAAAGAGAGTCAGCCAGCCATGCCAACCACATACCTTTTAGATTTTCTGAAACCTTATTCAGTGTTCGATTTCACACACTATGAAGCACTAAAGCGCTGCTGATGACTGGCAACTGGATATGTTTAATGAACTGAGCATGGCATAAAGACGCATATACAAATCATCCAGCTGTACTCCTACATGTCTGCAAAGAACGAGTCACCAGAAATGCACTATTTGGCCTGCAGTGATCGTTTTAAGGGAAATTTCCTGGATCAGAAACCGTGCTCAATGAAACGCAGTGTTTTTGTCTGGAGTGATTCATAACAGACATCTGATCCTCCACTGTTACACCTGCAGTCTGAATGACAGACTAATGGTTAGAAACTCACTGATTCTTACTCTGATTTTTGCTTGTCACAAACCAAATCACAGCAACGTTTCAACTCAAAATATAACCAGTAACATTAAACTTGGAGGAGGCTCTGATCAGGAATGGAGGTGAGGTCCGAGAAGGGAAAGAAATGGGGCAGTTTTCACCTTCGGGGGTCGGATGCAGTTTGGAGCAACAGCATGTGGCTCAGCATCCACACAGTGAAGTGCATCTTTTCCTCACACAGAGTTCAATCAGACAGGTTTTCAGTGAAACTGGCCCTGCCTCGGGTCTGGTCTCCATAGTAACAGCAGAGCAGCATCCAGCCCTTCCATGTTCCAAGTCTGGGATTTCAGCTCTAACATGGTGATCATGTTTTTTTAACCACATTAAGACCACGCTCCAGAGATCAGCCACAGGACAGCAGCATCATAGGCCGCTGTGAATCACACCATGCGCACTCGTCTCCACGTGGTCTGCCATTACAGAGGAGGGAGGTGTTCAATACCCTGATTTACTGAATGAACTGATAAATCCTGACAGTTCGCGTTTTTCTCTCCAGATACAGCTCAACGGTCTATGCCAAAGTAAACGGGAAAGTCAGCTAATTTTACCCTTGTTGAGTGGCAGCAAACGCGCGCACTGAAGACATGTGCCCGTCTTCTCTGAACGAACTTTCTATTGGCCACACAAGGAGAAGTCTGATTAACCATCAGCACGTTTTAATTTTGTTTACAAGGCGGAAAAACTGTGTTCGGACTGCAGGTGTAACAGTGATAAAGAGGATAAGACTGACAGGCAAGCCGGGAAATAAAGAAGAAATTTAAACAAAATGAGCGCATCTCTTTGAACGTGACGCGCGCCGATTTTAAGTTTAACACGTCAAATGTAAAACTCACCCTTATGGGTTATTGCGTCACCTTCACAGACTGGACTGCGTGTCTCTCCGCGATCATTAGCGCATTTTTGAATGCAGTTCCGCAAAGATTGCGCGCAGCGCGCATCGTTACTTCACTTCCTGGCAGAAGCGTGGTCCCTAAAAACAAAAGCGGTCGGCTGCCAACCTTTGTCTCTGGCCGGGTGAATGACTTCCCCGGGGGGCTCTCAGACCCGTGACACAGCTCGGCTCTGAGCCGTTCGGAGGCTTTTCTGACAGCGGACATCACGCTGGGTTAAAAACTCATTCGCGGGCGGCGAGGCGCCTCAGCCCGCGGAGGAGGTGCTAGCCACCGGCTAACAGGTACACTTCATTGGGAACTTACAGATGTGAGGAGCGGTCTCATCTGCTCGCTGCTGTCTTCCTCCATTTCCAGTCCGAGCTCCTCTTCCTCTCCCCTGCGTGTTGCTGGATCATCCGAGTTTGCCTCTGTAAGCGCCGGTTCCCAGATCCCAGTCCTCCGCCTCCTCCTCTCCTTTATTCTTCACGCTTGTCCTCCGCCACTATTTTTTACCAGTGCCTGGAATATATTAAATCCAGGCAAACTCCGCCCCCTTTTGATCGACAGCACTGCTTTCCATTGACGTGGCAGCAGTGGTTTTACTACCGCCAATCAGCGAGCGGGAATACGCAATGGGCGGAGTTTGCCGGTAACAAAGCGTGAGCTTGTTGGTGTCGGACCGAAAACTTTCCGATGAATCCGATAATCCGAGGGCACCGAAGGCAAATTAATGCAGACAATTTTAAAATCATTTATACTTTTAATTCACTCAATTTCAGAGGGAAATTCCGCGCTTTTTGCACACTTTTTACGTCGGACCTGCTACTGTACACACGAAAACTGTATGAAAAATATATTTAAAAAATACAGTTCATCACAATATAACATATTTATGAATAATAAACAAAAGCACACAAAACTTACATATAATAACATTTCAACAGCTTGATGCATAGCACTGCACTGTCCACTGACAGCTTTTATTTTCCTTTTAGGCGATGCAGGAATTTTACTTATTTTTATCTGTGTTCATGTAACCTTTGAAGTGAAAGGTCAGAATACTTCTTCCGGATCAAATCATTCAGATTTTCCAAACATCAATCTTTATAGATTAGGCCTATATAGCTTCCCTGTTTTATCGTACAGCATGCTGTGTTACTGCCTGAGAATTGACGAAACTGTGTTGTTTATGTCATTTCAAACAAATACTGACAGCGAGAGAAGCTTTTAAAGCTTTTTCCAGGGGAGGCAGGAAGCTCCCATTAAAACATTCAGCATCCAACCTTCTCACAAACAAGTCTTTTAATAATTTATTTATTTATTGGTCAGGTGTGTGTTTGCATAAAGAACCAAATTCCAGATTTTCCATAAGAAAAAATAACCCAGTGAGGTGCTTTCCAAAATGGTAAACATGTGGCTTGGAATAAGAAGGACAAACAGGTCAAATGTATATATCAGAGGTATGTTTAAATAAAACCAGCTTTTATTTTAGACTAAATGATTTTTGTTTTTATCTTCTTATGTCAGTATTGGTCTTGGTTACTATCTTTGTTAAAAATGATGGACTGCATCTATAGAGGTACAGATAATCAGGAATAAGGATCAAATAACCATCCTCAACTCCAGCTATTTCAGATAGTTGGTGATTTTACTGCTGTAAAATCAAGCCAGTGGGCTTCTTGTATGTACCACAGATTCAGAATCATGTTATTTGAAGGATGTATTTATACATAGCAGTGTTTAGCTGATTTTGAACTTATCAGACTGCAAAGCATCTGCTCACTGGATAAGTGGAAAAAAGTGGAAGGATGGATGGATGGATATCCATATAGAAGCCATCAGCAGAATGAATGGTCTGCACATTTATGCACATTGTTTCAGTCTTGTTGGTCACTCAGAATGCAACATATTCCCACAGCACTTTATTCTGTGCATTTATCTACCCTACACTCAGACCTCGGGCAAGTTTAGAAGCATGTGTTAACCTAACTGTTAGCTTTACTACTAATTTGGTAAACTGACACAGAAAGGAGTAAATGCACCATCATGCACTCAAGTTTTGCTTTCACAAAAATGCCTTGATTCAGTTCAGGAAAAGATTGAAATGTCGGCTCATGTTTGAGTGCTCATTAGTTTGCCTTCGTGCTGATTCCCATCAGAGGACGGAGGGACGTACTTTCTATTTCAGTGCAGTTGGTTTAAAGTTGTGTTGACTTTCTGTGTACGAAGTCAAAAAGGACAGTTTTTATCTATGTACATAAACGAAAAGGTCACATTTCATCAATGTTTTGTTAAAATTCCCATGAGTCCAAGCAGGAAGAGTGGACTCTCCCACTGAATCATCTTCCATAATAAAACTGGTGAAAGGAAAAACAGGATCCAGCAGTACAGGGAGAATGTGGTTTTAAGAGGATCTGTTGAACTCCTGGAGGGCAGCGTTCACAAGATCGTTCCAAGCCTGCAATAACAGATTGAATCTCAGTCTGTTTTCTCTTTTAACTCTGTTTTTTTTTTTTTTTGGTCTCCAGCAGCTCCTGGTGGATACCAAGCCGCCTTCAGGTAGACCAATTCAGCCTCAGCTGCCAGATAAGTGCCAGAATCCTCAGGCTGCTTCAGCTTAACTGCAGCCTTCACTGCAAGAAAGTGCGGTGACTGTTTCCATATACACAACGAGGAGATCCTCCAACAACAAGTGCATCAATGCCACCAGACAGCACGCTTACAATAAGCCAAACAGCAGCTGGACCAAAACTGAACAGTCACAACCATAAACATCGGGGTTGGAGAAGGGTCAACAAGGCCTGTGATGAAAAGTGGACCGCTGATGCTTTGGGGATGTGTGAGATACAGAGACTCGGGGAACTTAGCCAAAAACTGATGACAGCATGAATCTATCATATTATCAGAAAACACAGATGGACCTTCCAACATGACAAAGATCTGAAGCAGAAGAACAAGTCACCCATCAGTGAAGGTTCTCGAGTGTCTTCTGACCTCAGCAATCAATTAGCCACTTTGGGGACATCTCAAATATGCAGTTCAGACAGAGAACCCAAGAATTTACAGGAAGACTCACAAACAAAAAAAGACTGTAAGCTGTCATTGATGCTAAAGTGGCAGAACACAGTATGAAGATCTAAGGGTATGTAAACTTAAACTATTTAACACCTTTCACACATTACTATTATTTCAAATATACCAATTACAGCTGTTTTAACAGCATTTCTTAAAATATGAATATTGGGTCTATAAAAATTGAGTTTGCAGAGCAGGGAGGTCATTTCTCCCACTCTGTAGGGCAGCTCATGAAGGCAGCAGTCTTTCTCCTCCTGTGGGAACTCTGAGAGATCCTAATGAAGTTCAGCTGTGGATGGAAAACAAAGAATAATTGTTAAAGTGAGATTAAATCACGCTGGACGATTCAGCTCTGACACAGTTTCACTGCAAACCGACCTTCTCACGGCTTATCTGTGATTAGCAGATCAGTGTTTGTATAGCGTTTCCCCCCTGCTGGAGCTGTCGGCCTCTGTAATCCTGACAGATTATTTCATTACAGAAAAGTCATTGTTCTTCCCACAAAGCCATGAGAGAGCCCCTGGCAACCATCTCAGACTTTTTTCGAGGTTTTCTGTCAGAAAAACAACAGTGGAGGTGGTTTAATGCGAAGCTGCGCAGCAGTTTGGACACAAAGACAAACACTTCATTGGATTTGGACCGGCTGAAAAGCTAGAAAGCACAAAAAGCTGTCAGTGCTCAGAAGATTTATCAGTGTTATGATTTGAAAGAGCAGATAAGAAGGGAGGAATGGGAGCTCATGTCAATGACACGCAAGAGAAAGTTTCTGATACTCGTGCTTTGGCAGCATCATGAGTTCAAATCAAGTCCTCAGTGAAAGAAGAAATAAAGAAAATGGGTAGAAAATTTTAATAATTATGAGAAACAGGAGTTCTAATATCACAAATTTTAAATAAAAGTGCTGAACAAGTCTCTCACAAGTATGATTTAGTCTCTTATAACTGTTATAAGAAAAAAGTCTCAATCTGATCAACTCGTGCATGAGAAGCTCTATCTTTACTATGATATTCTAGTTACAAGGCAAAAAAACTAGAAATTAATTCATAAATTTGTGAAACATGAGAAACTTTCTTAAAATGTTGAAATGACTCCTCATTATGAATATTTGTAATCATGAGAAATTTAAAGGATTAAATGTTTCTCAGTATCTTCTGAGCTCCTCTCATTTATGGCCTGATGTCACATATTTATACCACAGAAAATAAAAATACCTGAATTACTTTTTTAAAAATCAGATTATTTAAAAAAAATGTCAACAAAAAGAAGAAACATGGAAACTAAAAACTTTCTGGCATTTAAATGAAAAAACAAAGAAACGTTTGAATATAATGCAGAATGCAGAATAAAGTATAAATTATGATATATTAATAACCTTAGTAGTGTCAGTTATATAGAAAATAAATGCAAACAGGCATGAGAAAAAATATAAACATGTGATTTTATTTTGAAAAACTATTATGTTACAATTACAGTATGGTGTTAGCTCAGCTGGGTAGAAAATTCAGAAATCATTTGTAATAATTCAGACAGTATTTATTGTACGTATATGAAAATAATTAAAAATGAAAGAAGCAAGCTCAGGGTTAGCACACAGGAAGTTTGATTTTACAAATGCTTGATTAGCCAGTATGAACTTTTCTGCTCTTTTCCGGCTCTGTTTTTATTCTCAGACTCTGCTGGAGCAGCTTCATCTGATGCACAGTTCTTTACCTCACATTGGCCTTGGTACAGACCCCCAGCACATCCTCAGTCTGAGAGCACGTTGTAGCTCCTCCCCCTTAAGGCAGGGTTCACAGTTTTTGGCTCACAGGGTCTACTGTACATAGACTGACTTTGATATGAACATCCACCACTGGAACACTATGGAGGACCAAAACTGACACAATGAAAAATAAAAGCAGAAACAGAACACCACTGGTTTTTATCCTGTATGGATTAAAGCACTGGGCCACCTCCAAGTTACACCTACACTAGCTGCTCAGCCATGGACACCCATGCCATGAAGCTCCTGTGCACAGTTTGTTTTCTTTTTTTGTTGATGTCAGAGGAGGTTTGAAAGTTAGTTGGTGAGTTTCATGGATTGTATGCCCCAGCACTCAGCAACCCTACTCTGTAACTTTACATGGTCTGCACCTGCAGGGCTGAATTGCAGTGATTCCCAGACACTTCCACTTTGCAATAAATCCAATTACAGCTGATTGTGGAGTATCTAGGAGGGAAGAAAGTTCACAAAGTTTGTACCTGTAATGTGGCATGCTGTTACACTGAGCAGTGAGCACCTTCAAATGACCCATTTGTAAAGGCAGAATGCATGGCTCGGTGGTGGCCATGGGACTGAAACACCTGTCTGCGTAGGGTATGAATGACAGAAAGTAAGGGAAAGCAGAATAGGTTTAGAATTAACCTGCTGGCCCCACCAAAAACACCTGAAAAGGTTCCGTGACGCCCTCTGGTTATTATTGGCTCTGGTATTGGCCAGGTATGCTACTCATACAAGGAATTTAGTTTGGTTACAGGAGCTCACAGTGCACAGTATCTGAATAAAAAAGTAAAATATGAGCAGCAGATTTCAGAAGGTGAAGTTGGACTCAATACTAAATAAAAGTATCTGTAGAAGTGCAGCTTGAACCTGAATCCATCCTCTTTATTGTTCAGTCCTTAGTGACCATATTAAGATGTCACAGTAGCCCGTACACTCTGAATCAAACACCGTAACATTTCCTCCTTCAGCTGCCTCCACTTTCTCTTCTCACTCTGAAAATGAGAACACTGCTGCGTTTTCCTTGTATTCATCAGAAAACATAATGAGGTATACTGATTAATCTGAATTTTGCTTCCAGTTTGGTATTGAGTAGCAAAGTCTTTGATTTTTAACTGTAAAAAAAGGCTGCTGAATAGCTGATCCCAAAACATCCAAATGGTAAATCTCAGCTTGTAACCGACCTCCACCCAGGTTCTTTTAATGCTGTGTCTAGCTTAATTAATATCATATTTCATGTCACTTATGTCACTTCAGTTCTTTGATTTGTGTGCATTCAAAAAGGGAAAAAGAAAGAATATATCCAGTGAGCAGCAGCTCTCTGGGTGAAGACCAGAAGAGGTCAGAAGAGGATGGACAAACTGCTTCCAGCAAATACACTTGTTACAACTAATGTATGCAGAAGAGCATCTCTGAATGCACAACACAGCAGAAGAGCACACCGGGTGCCAGGCCCGTGTCATCATCGTGGAACTGGGACCCAAAATGAGACAGCTTTAAATAAACGAAAAACAAAGCTTTATTCAGGTGAGGCAGCAAATCCAGACGGTGAAAACAGAGTTAATATAATCAAAACAGGAATACATGGAGGAAACGCACTTGCAGACAAACAGTACAACACAACATGGGTTAATTAGGGAGATGGAAAACACCAGGGAGCCCAGCTGAACGTAACCAGGGAAAACAAGACCGGGGAAGCAAAACTAAACACACACAGTAAATAAGCGGATATCTAATACAGCGACAGGGACTTAAGATACAGGGAACACAGGAAAACTGAAACTCAGGGGATCAACAATAAGTGATAATTATATTTATAAAATACAAAAGAAAACACAGTCTAAGCTGAAAATTGTTCTGGAAAACAAATAAGGAACTAAAGCTGAAATATGAAACGCTAAGAACCACGAACAAACTAAATACAATAACATTAAACAACGGGCGAGCAGGTGGCTCAGTGGAAGAGGAGCAGGTGACCATGGATGTCACAAAGGCCGTGTGGCGGTGCGGGCGTCCCGACCTGTCACCATTTACCAACGTCTCTCCACTGCATACCATCAAGTAAAAGACCAAAAAAGAAATATTAAACAAAACTCTCAGATTCTGTCGGCTAAGAACAGGAAACTGAGGCTACAATTCACCCAGGCCCACCAAAACAGGACAACAGAAGACTGAGAAAACACTGACGGTCAGAATTTGGAAAAAAAACATGAAAGCATGGATCCATCCTGCCTTGTATCAGAGCTTCAGGCTGCTGCTGGTGCATCATTTGAACACCTCAGCCTTCCTCACTGTTGCTGCTGACCGTGTCATCCTTTTATGACCGCAGTGTAATGTAAATAGAAACAGGATGTAAACCTCAGAAACCCATCGTCAGGTCCTCCTGGCTGACCTGCCCTTTCTCTCCCTCACTCCTCCTCTAGTGGGGACTCTGCTTTGTTTTCCAGAGGCGTGATTCAGGAAAAAGGTTTCTGCCCGTCTAATCAAGCACCTATGGTCGTGCATCTAATTAATCACCTATTGTAGATCCTGATAAGAGACTGGAGCTTCTCTCATGTTGACGCAAGATTGCAAACACGAGCTCAGCTCCTCAAGAACCTTTTTATGGTTGGATTATTGTGCTCTTGCCAACTCGCCTATTCTCTCCAGCACACCAGCGGAGTGTGAGACTGGTAGCTCACCTACAGAAGAGTAGAGAAGCAGAGAGAGAAACAACAACGACTTGTCTAATATTACCACCGGGCTCTCCACTTGTGTCCAGGTTTTCACAGACCTTGAAACCCGTATTTTATTCACAATAGAACATAGAAAGTATGTCAGATGTTTATACTGAGAAAAGCACAATTTAAAAAAAAAAAGAACTTATGTTGAATTTGATGGCAGCAACACGTCTCAAAAGTTGGGACAGGGCAACAAAAGGCTGGAAATGTAATTGGAGCTAAAAAGAAAGAGCTGGAGGAACATTTATCAGCAAATCAGGTTAAACAGCATCTTAGAGAGGCAGAGTTCCTCTGAAGCAACGATGGGCAGAGGGTCACCAGTCTGCAACAAACTGCATCTACAAACTGTGGAACAATTTCAGAATCATTTTCCTCACTGTGAATCTCTCATCGACAGTATTGAAAGATTCAGACAATCTGGAGAATTGTCAGGAATGAGGCTGAAGATCAATATTAGATCCCTGCGCTCCTCGGAAATTGAAATTCTTTTTGGAAAACATGGATGCCGTGTCCTTCAGATTGAAGAGCAGAAGGACCATCCAGCTTCTTATCAAGAAGGGGTGACTGTAGCTCAGGAGGTAGAGCAGGTCACCCACTGATCAGAAGGTCGGTGGTTCGATTCCTGGCTACTCCAGGCTGCATGCCAATGTATCCTTGGGCAAGATACTTAACCCCAAGTTGCTCTCCGACGCTAGGGTTGGAGTGTGAATGTTAGCTAATTAAAGCACTTAGCTTAGTTACATATGGAAGTGCTTGTGTGAATGGGTGAATGTAAACGTGTTGTATAAGCGCTTATACAAAGCGCTTTGAGTGCTCGAAAAGAGTAGAAAAGCGCTATATAAGAACTAGTCCATTTACCATCAATGTTCAGTTCAAACCTGCACATTTAGCGCAAGACTCATCACACCAAAATGCAACACAGAGGTCATTCCTGCCTGTGGCCATCCAATGCTATAACTCCTCCCTAAAAAGATTCATGTCATGCCAGTTTACATATACATTATGTTCCAGATTTATATTATTATCAGCCACTGCCATTCAGATTATATTATTATCATGTCTATATATGTGTACAATCTATATATTTCAGATTGATCTTTTGGTTTTATATTTTTATGCGTTTTAGTTTTAATTTATTCACATTATTGGTTTTACTGCTTATTCTTTCTATAAACGGATGCTGCTTTAACAACAGGAATTTCACTCTGGGATCAATAAAGTATTCTGATATCTTTTCTGTGTTCCGCTGTGAATAAATTATGGGGAGAATTTGCAGATCACTGCATTCAGTTTTATTTACATTCCCCACAGCGTCCCGACTATTTGGAGCTGGTTGTACTTTCAACAGCAAACTGCCAATAAAAACGCTCAGAAGCAGAAGCTTGCATTGGATTTATTTCAGATATTATACAGTCATCAGCTCGGTGTCATAAACCTCTGAACTACACAGACCTTTGTATAGAAGCAGGACCAGAAGTAAATATATAGTTTCATAAACACCCAAAGCACTCAGTAACTTTATTCTCCTGTTTCATTGAATTAGACTTAATATTATATAACTCCACTGT
>VUQK01011650.1:0-17219 GCA_015106715.1 Bujurquina vittata
GTTAGGCAATGTGGTTTAAGTGTCTTGCCCAAGGACACAACGCAACACAGGGACAGGGCTCGAACCTGCAACCTTTCGGCTGAAAGGCAAGCACCTACCCACTGCGCCACTGCCACTTTTTTTTAATGATGATATCATTATTGTGCATTTCCATAAACCCACTGAAAAGGAGTTTGTTTTTGTTCTAGTGAAAAAAGTTTTCTCGATTATCGAAATGATCCAGTGTTAGTTCATTTACAGTTCATCTAATGGCAAATCTGTTTGGATAGTTAATTGAATAATATTGAATTCATATATATATATATATATGTTTTTGATAGATAGATAGATAGATAGCGCCAAATTACAAGAAACTGTCACCTCAATGCACTTCATATTGTAAGGTAAATATCCAAGAATACTACAAAGAAACTGGAGCAGTCAGAGGACCTCCTATGAACAAGAATATGGCGACAGTGGTGAGGAAAAACTCCCTTTTAACAGGAAGCAACCTTTGGCAGAACCAGGCTCAGGGAGGGGCAGTCATGTGGTTGGGGGTGAGGGGAGGTTTGTAAGTATCTGAGGTTTGATACATCAAAGCCTAATAAAATGTGGTCTGCTCTTTAGCAGCTTCAGATGAACAACACATGACCTATTAAACCATGATCTTATTTTAACAAAAATTAAGCCTAAATGTAGAAGCAGTGAGTAAAAAACTAAGGACACCCTTACTGGTTTCATATGAATTAAGAGGGTAAGCCACAATCAGGTGCTGCTAATCAAATGTCCTTGATTAATTAAGGATCAGCACGTATGACCACCTCTATAAAAGCAGACGTTTTGGAAGTTTTCTGGTCTGGAGTGTTTAGGTTTGTGATAACACAATGCTGCCCAGGAGTGGAAATGGACTCTAAGGAAGACGATGCAATACTTAGAGAAATTGCATTCCAGGCTCTACACACTTCTGTTATCATGTTAAATGTTAAACACATGAAGAAAAAAGACTGAACAAGTGTGGCTTGTTTGAAAGGGTTAAGAAGGAAGCCTCTTCTCTCTAAAAGAGAACATGGCAGCGCAGCTTAGGTTTGCAAAATTGCATCTGAATGAATCGACGCGTCCGGTGTGTAAAGGCCTTAAGACTGTGAATACAAGTGGTGGAAATGAGCTTCCTCCAAAGCGTGGATTTAATCTCCCTTTAAGAAAAGGTGAGGAGTTACATCAGTTCAGAGGGGTTTAGAGTAGAGTTGCTACTCACATTGAAAGGAATCAGCTGAGGTGCCTGCTAGAAGAGGCATTTCCTGTTGTGTGTTACATTTTATTGGGGTCAAAATGACCCTGACTGGTTTTGTCATGTAAATACATGCATTTGTAATCTGAGTGATGATGTCAAAGTTAGAGTCAAAGGATAGTAAAAAAGGTGTTACGTAATAATGTGGATTGTAATTGGGATAAAAGCAGTTTTTAGTTTTATTTGTTGTGATTTGGCTCTATATCAATGAAACTGAATTGGACCTGCAGCTCGACTTATGCCCTTCTGCAGTCCTGTCCTGCTTTTCTTGTGTTATCCTGGTATCTCAAAAACTCTCCTGAGACATTGCTTGGAGACACAGCAAAATTTCTAGTAACTGCCATCCTGGTTGAGCTGGACTACCGGTGCAACCTGAATGGACTGCTTATACTGGCTCATGCTACCAGTAGGAAAGAATACTGGTCTTTGGCCACATTTCATTGAGGAGGGACAACGTTTCATTGTGTTTTACAGTGAACCTGTACTGTACCTGTTGTTAATTGAAACATAGCTTTGCTGTCCACAAACGTCCAAACGTCTGTAGTTGTTCCGTTTTGTTTTTTTCGTTTGGCCCAGAGCACACTTATTCTCTTATAACAAATTGTTATACAGAATTAAAGGTTAACAACACACTTACTTCCTAAACAGGAAGTGGATGTGTCCTAATGGTTTGTCATTATGAAACAAAATCTCATC
Source organism: Bujurquina vittata (assembly GCA_015106715.1). Classification (NCBI taxonomy): domain Eukaryota; kingdom Metazoa; phylum Chordata; class Actinopteri; order Cichliformes; family Cichlidae; genus Bujurquina; species Bujurquina vittata. Next base: position 1,964 of record VUQK01011650.1, read on the forward strand.
ATTCTCTAATTTATAGCATTCAATCACCATGTAGTTTTAAGTCAGTGAAAAATTATATAAAGTGATGAAGCACAGAAAGTTGAGCTAATATTTTAGGAAGCACAATTCTTTAAATGTCCATTAACCCAATTTTATGTGGAATCAAATTTGATCGGTCAGCATGTACTTGATAAGATCTGTAATTGAAAGTATATTGTAATTACAGTGACATTTTCTGGATATTTTATAAAGAGAAATCCATTAAATTTATGTCAGGAAAACCCATTTTACAGTTGATATGATCAAAAATAAACAGTAGATTGCAAGTTGCTAGTTTTAAAAACAGTATTATAACTTTTTTCATGGGTGGTATATAATTTTAATACATTAATTTTGGATTAAAAGTAAAAACGTTTTACATAAAATCACAGAATAAAAGCCCAACTATTTAGAGTACTTCTCTGTGATTTTTAAGCCCGTTTAATTATATAACAAAAGAGTTTGACTATATCATTAAGTAATATGTTCAAATACATTGTTTTTACACAAAAACTTTAATATTTAAACAATCTGTAAAAATGCAATATTCATGTAAATGTAAGGCTAAAATTATATATATATTTTTTTCTGTATCTTGGGAAAAAGATTTTTGTGCAGTTACATTTTCTTTATTTTATAATGTACTACAATTTTTTTACAGTGTAATTCGATATCTTAGTCCAGAAATAATAATTTGCTTTATTGATTCATTGATTTATTTTACCAGAGGCAGGGCACACTCTGGACAGATTAGCAGCCCGTTGAAGGGCTAACAGAGAGACAGACAACCATTCACACATCTGCAGTGTTGCCTACTGGAAGGTATATCAAGGGTCAATCAAGGGTCAGCTTCTTGCATTTTGGCATTTCTTCTATTTCACATCACTAGCATGGGAAACGTTCCACAAGATATTTTAACTGCCCTCCCAGTTTGCAACACTGCAGATGTGTCCAAATCAAAGACAGCATTGCTCGGGCAGAAGGATCTAGGTGTGCCACATTCCCATTTGCTAGAACACCATCCGCAGCCGTATGCACTCTGCTGGAGCTCTCCCAGCAGTGTGTCAGAAGGGGGTTTGGATGTAGTCCATCAACAGCTTTTCAGGAACTGGACCAAAAACCTAGATGTCCTCAGTCCTCGAAGAGAAGATGCTGATAAGCTGACAATAGAAGAGGGATTAAACAACAATCTGAAGGACAGAAAAAGGAGGGAAAAGAGGCAGCAGAAATGCAGGAAAATGGTACAGAGCAGGAAAAGAACTGAATTGCAGAAAAAGAGAGAGTAAAATGAGGAAATCTCACTGAGAAGAAAGGACAAGATGGGAAAAAATGTCAGATGGAGAGATGAGGAGAAGAAAGAGTGGTGAGAGCTGACATGATGGGAAGAGGAAGAGGAGAAGGTGAAGGAAACAGGACAGAGGCAGGAGGCCAGAAATGGAGCCTGGAGGAAAGAGGGATGAGACAGGTGAAGTAAAAGCCCAGCAGAGTCTCCTAAAGATATTTACGGCATCCAGCTTCATCTCAGCCTGGCCAGCTGGGGAGAGCAGGTGGACCAAACAGGTCAGCTCATTAAAACACACACACTCACTACTGCCCTGTTTTAGCTAATGTCTGAGTGTGCCATTACTGCGGCCGCCAGGTTGCTGCTCCGCTCCCATGTGTAAAGGAAAAAAAAAAGAAGCTTTTGGGCCAGGTGTGTGTCATTGTGTTACAGGGGTTAAAAAGACATGACCTAAGCGTGGGACAGCGAAGAGAGATGGCGGTGCACGTTTGTGTGTGTTTGTCCATTAATCATAGCTGTGCTCCAGGCCAAGCCCTCTGTCCCACCTTTTCACACAATGGACCACACTCACCTCTCTGTGAAGCACCTCACACACATTCACACACACTGCAGAGAGAGCGAGTGTTTGATGCCGCATTGAACCATTTTGGGGAAAAAAGATATTTTATGATCGGGCGCTGTTTAAATTTACTTTGGATGCAGTTTCCTGTGAATGCAAACAACTCACAAAGTTTATGCCCTAAATCATTCATTTATATTTTTATACAGGGTGCACGCTGCCACTTGCCCTATGGCATCGGGAAGAGGCTCCAGCTAGGTTGGATGGATGGATAATAAACATGTACTTAAAGCCCCCATTACAGTCCAAAAGGAAATTAAGGTGGGATACGTTTTGTGGACGAGCTTTTCCTGTTATTGATGAATCTCTGTTTTTTTTTTTAAATATTTGTTTGTAAGCTAAAAATATGCCAGGGATGCAGTTTTGCTCTATTTTGTTTATGGACTAATAAAAGAACAATAGAGCACGCAGTCATCAGGATTTTAAATTACATTTCAAAGTTGGGGGGAAATTCCCTCCTTAAATGCTTATCACGGGGGGGGCTATTACACTTTGAGGCGATACTGCAGCTCTAAACCTACCCAATGTTGGACCCTCCAGGTCGAACATTGTACTACCTCAGATTGCGTTGTGTCACACAGCACTGCTGTGATTTATTCTCACTTTTGTGGGACGCTGCTAGTTTTCTCTGTCCTGTGTTATATTTAATATTTAATTTGAAAAACAAATTAAATAAATGTACATATGAATAAACTGAAATCAAATTTTCGGTTTGTATTCAAAGTACACCCCCCCCCCCCCATCCCCCTGCTCCCTGTGTATCCGTTCACAGGTAGCACTGTGACAGTTTCACCAAGGGTGTGAATCTGCCACCCAAAGTACCACCTCATCCCACCACATCCACGAACCTACACCCCAACCCTGGGTGACAGCTCAGGTGTCAAACTTGGTAATTGGTGGCGGCGTAAGGTGTAAACAGGGTGACGGTGGCAAAGCTATAATCGCCCTGCTTGCGGTGCGAGCGGAAGGATGGGAGAGGAGGATGAAGAGCAGCTCTGACACGGTGCGAGGCCCTCACACAGCCACCTGCCCAAATTAAAGTGTGTGGCCACACACAGAGCTGCACATTCATGTGCAAATACACAACTATAGGTAAGCAAAAGCATGACCTCAACTGCAGACATAGTTTTCTATATATTTTTTTCCATTTTGATAATCCAAAGTGCACAGTTTTTTTTTTTAAAAGAAAATGCAATTAGGTGGCCCATTAAACACAGAGTATGTGGAGCCATGCATGTACTGTACAGTTGGACCGAGAGGCTGTGAAGTAAGACAGGAAGTTACAGCGCTTCTGTGAAGCGTCCCTTCTGATTACACTGGAAAGAGTGGGTATGAGTGTAAGTGTTCGCGAGAGACATTTTTCTCACCCAGAGCATAGATCCTCGGCCCTGCATTAGTGCCAAACCAAATTACCCTCCTGCCCGTCTGGTGCCCTCAGTCCAAACCACACACACACACCACACACACACACACACACACACACTTGTAGGGAATAAAACACCACTACAAGTAACATTTTATGTTGGACAGTCTCTCACACACACACACACACACATGCACGCTCCCGGTGACTATGACGCAGTGTGACAGGCAGCAGTTGCCTAGCATGGCCCTCTGTCCCCTCTAACCCTCCTTTCTCTTCTTCTTCTATCATCAGCATTTACTCTCTTCATCATCCTCTCTCCTTCGCTTAGCATTCTTAAATGTTTGCCTTTGCTTCATTTTATGTGACTCTCTAAACTAAGTGCGTAATTGCTGCTGGTAACAGCACATATGTGAAAAATGGAAATCGGGCCTTCCCAGTACTTCTAATGACCAGTCGTCACATGAATCCAAATGCTAAGAGAAAGATAATTTTCTCCCTTCTATATTTAATCTTAGAAACACATGCTACTGATAATAGCAGGGACGGGCAATTAGTTTTCCAAAAAGACCACATGAGAAACTGGGACTGTTATGGAAGGCCGCACCAGTAGGCTGAACTCAGTTCTGCACAGCATTGATTTTATCCCGTTATAAATTGTTACTGGTAGGAGTAGCTGTTACAATCAGGCAAGGAAAATGAGAACTAGTTATTTGTGAACAAAATGTACATATTTTTGCATTCTATTCTTTACTCGTGAGTCATGGTCTTAAATATGAAACTCAGTATCACATCCATCTCTTCTTTCAACTTCCCCTTTATTCCTATCTCGTCATATTCTCCCTGACCTCTTCCTCCTCGCTTTTCCAAGCTTTCCTGCCACCTTTGCCCATTTTCCCTTTTCTATTCTCCTTTTTTGTTATTTTTCTCAGTTCCTTCTGCTCAGGTTTACTCAAACTAATGTGTGTCTTATTTTTTCTCCCTTTTGATTTTCTCTTCCATTTCTCCTCTCCTCTCCTCTTACCCTCTGCCTCCTTCTCCTAGCATATCACGTCAATCCGAAGATCCTGATCTTTGTGTCTTGTCCCGTCCTTGCAGAACTGGGACTTTACAGCAAACCCAGATGGACTATCCCTGTTCTGCCAGAGACTAAAATACCAGAGAAACATGTTAGCATTACGGGAGGAGGCGTCATGTGTCCCCCCATAACATCATCTCCTGTATTATTCAGTGCACTGAGCCCTCCTTCTGTGCAACACTGGTCCTGACCTTTTCAGACGAGCCTTTTTCAGCCAAACTAAACTCTGCAAACAATGTCAGAGACACTGCATGTCTTTGAAGAATAATTTGAAAAGATATGTTTATTTCTTTCCTTTGGTATCTTCCTATATAGCTACATTGTTTTCCTAATTTCATTAAAGTGCTGTGCAATCTCTGGATTGCACGTGAACAGTATTCTGCCCTGTTGTCAGTATTAGGAGACTGAGGACGATGAGGCGTACAAAGAGTGATCAAAATGCTCAAATTTTCCTGCCATGGCTATTTTTGTGGTTTATTATTAGTAGTAGTACTAGTATTAGTATTAAAACGTAAGAAATTCCAGTCACAATTAAATTTAATTATTATAAGTTTTTTTTGACTGAGGTGGCGGCCCCCATCTTCAAGAAGGGTGTGCTCCAACTATAGGGGACTCGCACGCCCCAGCATCCCCACACAAACCTATGTCAGGGTGCTGGAAAGGAGAGTTTACCCATTAGTCGAACCTCAGATTCAAGAGGAACACGGTGGTTTTTGTCCTGGTTGTGGAACACTGGACCATCTCTATGTCCTCTCTTGGAGTTTGCCTATCCAATCTGTGGTTTGTGGAGTTAAAGAAGACGGTAGACTTTGTCCCTCTGGGTATCCTGTGGGGGTGGCTGCAGGAGTATTGGGGTGTCTGGCCCGTAGTTATAATCCATTCAATCCCTTTAGAATTGCAAGAACAGCTTTTTCCGCATTGCCAGAACTAAGTTGGAATAATTTCCGGTGGGTGTTTTTTAACCGATTCTATTCATAATTTTTATGAACAGAATTTCTAGACGTAACCAAGTGGCTGAAGGCTTCTACCTTGGTAGTCTCAGAATCTAATCTCTGCTATTTTGCGGAGGATGTGGTCAGCAGTGACGTGCGGTCAGGGGAGGCAGGTGAGGCATGCCTCCCCTGCCATCACGACAAGTAAAATATTAACAATGATAAGAGAAAATACATTTGAACATATAACTGTTCTATAAAACTGTTTCATAAAATCTTAATTACTTCAACACGCTAATGGCCAAAATTGAGGTATTCACGCACTGCCTGTTCAAACACATGGAGGAAATGGGGAGTGAGCCAGCGCAGTGCTGTGGCTCACCTCTGGGGGCGCTGTGTCACATACAATAAATGAGGCAGGCGGTTGGCGCATGCCCATTGCTGTCTCGCTTTATATCTCCAAAATGCACATTTGATTACACATGTGCTGCACATGCTGATGCTCCACAGTCTAATATGTTGAATGACTTTGTCTGACATGTTTTTTCTGTGTAATTGCGCTTGTGCACGGTGCAAATGCACGGTGAAGGAGATTGATACATGGGGCTGTGGCTGCAGCGCTGCAGAAACGACACCCGTCTGTCGTAGAGAAGAGAGCTGCGTGTAAAAGCGAAGCTGTCAATTTACCAGTTGATCTACTGTACATCCCCACCGCCACCTGTGGTCATGAGTTTTGGATGGTGACCAAAAGAATGAGATCACCCATATAAGAGGTAGAAATGTTCTTCCTTCAAAGAGTGGCTAGCCTCTCCATTAGAGACAGGGTGAGGAGTGCAGTCATTCAAGAGGGGCTCGGATTAGAGCTGCTATTCCTCCACACTGAAAGAGTGGAAGAAAATGGATGGGTGGATGAACTGTCTAACCAAATGTCCCAGTGTCTCAGCTTTACCATTAATGAGTTCAGTAACTCTGTAGTCACCGCTAGTGGATATTCTGCTGGAGGACAGCACGTTTTGGTGGGAAAAATGTGTTTAAATCAATTGATATTTTCAGTATTACTTACTCACCCATTCAACTCAATCATAAAGTCAAATCACAGCTGAATTTCTTTGAAAAAGTTTTTGGGTCATTTAAATTTATTTTTGGAGGGATTGTGGTTGTCCAAATGCCATTTGGGGCCCCAATAATTAATACTGCAAAATTTCTGACAGACAATGACCAAAATTTACATTTTGTGTCAAGTTAGCATGGTGGCTTTGCACAAATGAATGACGCTGCTAGTTGTCTTATGAGACCTGTCTTAAAGAGCAAGCAGCCATCAGGTGTTTCTACTGGGCGAACACACTAGTTCCCAACGTGTGGTCCGCGGCCCCCTGGTGAGCTGCGAAGATACTGCAGGGGGGATAGTTGCATTGGTAACAAAAATTCAGTTTGAAAAGACATTCAAGTATGCATAGTTACATATTTATATAAATGTATTTATGTATATAAAAAACTTGTGAATTAAATTCATTATAACTGGCAATTGGAGGTGGTTAGTTTGTGACATTGCTCATTACTCTAACCTAAATTTACTGCTCTTGTATTGAAGTTTGTGTGGCACTTTCCGCTCTTTAAGTGGGCCGCAGCACTCTTGACTTTGGGACCCACTACTGAGTTCAATTAAACAGTCCAGACTTGGGACATGAAGAACTTAGCAGTGGGTGGCAGTGAAAGGTTTCCATTGAAATGTCTCAAATGTCATAAATGGAGAGAAAAGAAGGTCCAGGTTTCTTTAAACCCTTAGCATCCAGTGGACCATCTAGGGTTCTATGTTAAATCCACCCCTACATATAGAATTCTGGCCAATTTGGATTAGATTAGATTAAATTAGATTAGATTTATTGTCATCGCAAATGTCACCAGTACAGTGCAACGAAATGCACTCAAACCCAAACATCCTCTAACAGAATCAATGAAATGAGGCTAAAAGAAACTAAAATCTAACTTGGTGAATGTTAAAGCAATGTTAAGACGTTTGACAGCCAAAGAACACCACCACAACCTACCTATCTAAAAAAATGACTTGCATAGATTAGAGGGAGCACTGAATAGATAAATGCTAGGCCCCTGGCCTGTATGAAGTTGTCCCTGACACCCAGAGGCCTCATCATCCACCATGATCAAGACACTGATGCATCGACCCGAGCCTGAGCTTCAAGTCAATAAATCTATCCTTCCTCCTCTGACTTCACTTCATTCTTCTTTTTCCCTCGCTCTCCAGTGACCGGGGAGGTGAGAGGTGTCTTGAAAAAGAGGAATGAACACAGCAACAGTCTATCATGGCAAGGTCGAATCGTGTCCAAAACTCTGGGACGCATGGGGCAGGGAGGTGTGAGGGATGTGGAGGATGAAAGAAAAAAATGGGAAGAGCTAGGAAGTACGAAATAAAGACAAAGATGATGACAGTCTAGCTAGACAGAGAGGTTTACGAGGAGGGCCGTACAGCCTTATCTCTAAATCAGGTCCAGTATTTGGTCTTAGAGGTGTAGTCTTGTGCTATCATGTGCAAAAACAAGTAATTTGGCCATGCGAGTATTGATGCCTCAGGAGCATCAGTGCTGACCAGAGTGACAGGTGTCTGCAAATGTTGGATGAACCACCATGAATTATCTTTTCTTTTTTTTTCCCAGTGCTGTTTCATCCCCTGAATTTTCATTTCACAATAAGAATAAGAGACTGGAATGGGAGTATGGAATGCCATGGAATTTAGTAGAGATATGACCAGACCCCAGAGGACGCCTTCTGTTTTGGTTGGTGGTCTTGTGACATTTGATCTCTTTATGCTAGCAAGTAAATTATCATTTTTACATATGTTTTTTTTCTAACTTCATTTGGATACAGTTAAGGCCTAAAAATGGGGGGATGCCAGTTTTGACTGATGTGTACCAACACTGACCATTGTAAACAGCTGCTGTCTGCTGAACTTCCCTTTTCAGTGAACTTTAATGGAACTATTGAGCAAACGGTTCACTCATCTAGGAGCTACAGCACATGCAAGAAGCTCCAGTTATGGAGCTTTGTGCACCCACACAGTGCAGTAATTGGTTTCATATAGAAGCCAATGGTTAACATCATGGCGTCTAAATTCATGCTTTCTTTACAGCATGTGTGATCACAAAATATAATTTTTTAAGTTTCTGACACTGCAATTCTTTCTCCTCTTTCTCGATTGTACTTTGTGTTTCACCCAAGCAAAGGGCAGTATGCTTAAACCCTAGACAAAGAAGATAAATATCCTGTATCTCTTCAAGTCAATGTCAAATAAGTGTGCATGATGCACATGTATACTTACTTTTTATAAGACATTTTCAGTGTGGGCTAACAAAGAGCATTTTCTCCCAGACTGCATTTGGTCCTTATCAAGCCACATTTAACTATCTAACGTAAGCCTGAATACGACTCTTTGTTGATTTAACCCGGCAGCCAGTGCAAGTGAAAAAGATGGAATTCAGCCCAAGGGGGCTGTGTTGGGGTAAATATATCCCCAGTGAGGCTTGCCAGTGTTGTGGGACAGTTGGGCTTTTGTCAGTTCAACATATTTTCTAGATTATAATAGCTGGTTGGTAAAAGTAGCTTTCTCATCATAATATTTCGATTTGCATCCAAAGCCCAGCTGTAAAACAAAGGGGACAAAGTGGACAATCATAAGTGCAGTTACACAGCCTTCTGTTTGAGTCAGTGCAGCTCAGGAGTCCTGACAGCCCTCAAGGTGGCTCAAGGGTTTCTTGAGGGTGGTCATGGGTTCTCTGCACACCAAGAACTTAATTCTCATTTGCATTTAAGTTACCGCAATGACCCCAACCACACACTTTTAGAAAGACTTCCCTGGACCTGGTATTTGATTTGCATTTGTGTCTGGTGGCCACTGTCAGACTAATACAACCACTACAGCAAAGACATCACAGTCACGGACATTACCAAAGAAGTGCTGCGGCAGTGTCAGCAAAAATTGAATGCAACTATGTGCAAGTGACACCCATATAATATATCACCTGAATGTGTTGAACGGAGTTATGCTGCGAGGAATAAAAGACCTCTGGGCAAGAGCTGTTTGCACAGGTACTCCCCTGTACCCCTGTCCTGTTCCTAGTAAGGTGCACGCACTGTGGATGTCTTACACTGTTCCCACCACGTAGGGCTTCCAAAGTGGCATCATATGATTTTGCTGCCGTGCAGTCTCACTGCCCATGTTTACAAAGCTATTGAGTTTGTTCTTATTAACCACAGAAAGTGAAAATATGCAGTCAAACAGCTCAGTACAGAACAGATATTTTGCATGGGGGGGAGTTGAAATGTGGTCTTTGCTGTCTCATTTGTCTTCCCATTTTTAAATGTTTTTGAGGTTTTGTAAAAGAAAAAAAAATACAAAATGTTCATCATCTGTTGCGTAAATTGCATCATTCAAAATCAAGAGCCACACCTCTCAGATAAGGAATGAGGAATAGTGTTTTGAAAAACAACACACACACACACAGACGAACACACTGGGCATAAGGATGGGGGCTTAGCCAACTTCTGCGAGTCGTCCCGACTTAACTTGAGCTCCAGACCGGGTCTTAATATTCTGCCGGAGTGGCAGAGCTGTTCTTCTGCACGACCAATCCCATCGTCAAGTCAAATTTGCATTAGCAAATGGGAAAGCAGCAACGGCCTATTTGTTAATCTGATCTTTGTTTACCCAACACTCTTGTAATCCACTTTTAATTAAATAGCCACCCAAATATGTGCGAGCAGCAGTTTGACTTTGTCTGTGCCCACATAGCCAGACTGAAGCAGACAGAGAGAAAGAAAGAAAGGAAGGAATGGAGAAAGAATAAAACATTGGCTTTCCGTTGTTACACTCCCGACTGAGCTGGTTTGAAAGATGCAGTTCTGCACATGGCACACATCTCCTTTTAATGCAAAGGAACTTAAATTGCACTGTGAATAATTTTCTAAAGTACTTCCAGTGACTTGCACACATACACGTACTGTATACGCACACACACACACACGACTGCACGCGCGCACACACACACACACACACAGGGTTTGTCCAGGTCACTTCTGGCGATGCAGCTTATTCCATTGTCTGGTCAAATATCTGATTCTAACCTCAGAATAGATTTGTATATCCTATCTGTCATAAACCACGCGCTGTGTAGTATGAATAAATCAAATAACGCACACACAAATGCTTGAAGACACACTTTCAAAAACACTCGCTGGACATATCGCCCGCCAACAAACCCACACCCCACACGGTACACAATATGGCAGCATAATGTCCTTTATCTTTTTATAGTTAATGCCATCCTAGCCCTGATAATGCAAGCAGATACCTGGTAGGCAATTACATCTTCCCATTTCCCTCTGTAATAAAAATGCACTGGTAATAGAAAAATAAGGGTAAATAACACAACAGAGTGAATGAAGCTGGCCCGGCCGGCACTATATATCCCCAATAAGTCAGCCCGCACTGTCACAAGCCACATTGTCATTCATATGTACCTCCTCTGCTGTTCTTACATGTAAAGGGAAGGCACACAGGGACATTGCGTTCTATCTGGGTATTAGAGGTGACATCACATTATCCTCATCCCCAACGCGTATCTAAATAACTTACTGCCTGGATTTTTGTGTGCTTTTCTCAGTGAGGTTTGTATTCATGCATTCATATGTGCGAGTTTAGAAAGAGGCAGACAGTGCCATGCAAGACTGCGTGAATGTGAGCGTGCACGGCTCGTGCTGTTAATTCAGTGTTAAAGCACGGGTAATGTCGGACAAAAGCCGCATGGCTACTCCAAGGTGTTTTGAACGACAGAGGGACAAATCCATTAACCAGAATTTGTGTGTTTGGCTATTTTTGTGCCATAAAACCCTCCGGTTTGAAAAGAAAACTCATATTTTGTTATTTAGAACACGTCATTGCAAAATAAGAGCGAAGTCAGTGGAAGTAAATATCCTCAGCTCAAGCCAGTAGGTTAGTCCAAGGGTATTTGTTGGTTGTTGCTACATTGACACAATGTTTTAGTAGTCGATGTTTAGGAGTGAGGCTTTGTCATCGCGTTCAATGAGTAAAATAAACCTGATGGCCAGATTCAGTCTGACAGAACCAAAGCAGTAGCCTTCAGCAGTGCCCAGCTATTGAGGTTTATTTTGCTATATATGTATGTATATATATATATATATGTATAGTCTTTTTTTGCTGCCGCACTATTTTAAAAATAGCATATGGTAGCAAACCTGCCTGAGACTTGTTAGAAAATGCTGGTTGGAACTGGTGGTTTTTGTTAGCCCCACAGATACTTTATAAACATTATATTTAACATGGAACAATATTCTAGTAAACCCTAAAAACATAATAACAAACCTACAAATGAACTTAATTTAAAAAAATGTACCTTTTAATCTCGTTTGACTAAAATATTTTATACTTATTTTCGTTTTTTTTTTTTTTGCCTTATATTTTATTTAATTTCTTTGAAATTAAAAATGTTTGTTGATTTTCTAATTGCATGTTTGACATTTTTTTTGTTGATTCAACTATCATTTTTAATTTGAAACGAGAGGACATTTTTAAAAAGTAAATAGCTTTAATGTCCATCAGCCCAGAGTTGGGAGAACAATGTAAATCATGACATATTCTCATGGCATACAGCTGGAGTGAGGGTCACGGGATAAAAGGTAACTCGTGCACTCCCAATGGCAGCAAGGGTCGAATGGACAGCCGTTATCCCTCCAAGTTATATGCCCACACAACTACATTTTTAAAAAGATAATTGTATTTCCACTAAATGCATCATTTTAACTCTTGCCGAGACGTTGCTATCGAACCCCCCTATCGCCACCATCAGCCTTTATAACAGCTTGGCCTTAGATATACTTCTCACCATAAACACAAATGGTATTTCGCTATTTAGCTCAGTTGGACCATGAATATTCATTGATGGCTCACTTTTCTCATAACGCTGCAGTCATAAAGGAGGAGCAGGCTAATACACCCGCTGTTCCAGGGAGAGAGTATTAAGGGGAGATTTAATAGAGGCGTGAGTATGGACGGACTCATTATCTTTCTATTAGCCCTGTCTCTGCCAGCAGGGTTATACTGACTTCTATTAGGTTAGCGGCCAGATACACACACTCATGCACACACATTTGCAAAAAAAAAACTGCTAATAAAGGCTAATTTAGTAGCCAGTACTGCCCAACAGTAATGGTTCAAGCAAATGAGTGTCCTCTTTGGGACTTGATTTACGAGGTTAGTAAATGTGTTAGTGTGTGTGTGTGTGTGCATTTTGCATTACAGACCAGGCTGTTAGATATAACAAGAAAAATGCCATATTCCTGATATATGAACATGTAGTAACTCATACTGTGGAATTTTGCATTTATCTACTGCCTGACTAATATTGGTGTGTTATTTTGCCATGATAAGTATAAAGGATTCTTTATTTTTTTATTGTATTACCACCTAACTGTATCTGCAGTGCAATGCTTTTTTGCATCATTGGGGGTGTTGAGAGACTAAACACAAGGTAGATACCGGTAAGCTTCACCCCTCTGGAGTGAAGTTACCACAGCTTGCTAAAGATGTATTCCCCCACACTGCTAACCCTAACTCTAACCCGTCTCCCCAACAGGGTTTGGGGCTAGGACTAGTGTCTTCACCAGTGACCATTTAGATCTTATAGGGTTAATAGTGTTTGGTGATGTGGTTATTAAACTGCTCCAGATGATTGGTGGGCTTAAGTTTGGGGCAGTTTCAATATATTATTGTCCGTTGTCTTCATATTTTTTTTCTTTTTATTAAATTCCAAGTAAAACTAAATCCGGTAAAACTAAAACAACTAAAATCCAATCTTCATCTTAATTCAGTGATGATGTGCTTGCTGTCAAGAAGGGAAAAAATGAAATCATTTTTGATGTGTGCATCAATTAGAATTTTTTTTTTTTTGTTCCCTGATGGAAAAAATGAAATAAAACCAACAATTGTGTAACATTGTCCGATTTCCCAGCGTTGGAGTTCGGATTAGTGTTAGGGTTGGGGTCGTCACTGCCGATGACATAGACATCAGAGGGTTCAGTTCAAATGTATTCATTTCCAGCAACGTGTTTTAAATAATAGGGATTGATGATGATAATTATTTGTAGGTTTGATGCACAAACATATTACAACAGTTTAAAGTGAAATCGAGTAAAAACATCAGTATGAGGAGCATTTAAAATTGTTTAACCTGTGGAAATGTTTTTGATTCTATGTTTCCTGTTATTGAGCGAGTTAAAGTCAGATGTTTTTCTTCTTTTTAGTTTTAGTTGGATGGACTCCAGCGTTTACAATTTTACATCATCTGACACTTGAATGTGGCACCTTCCACTCGTCCACTGTTGCTTCTCCGTGTATTGTTGGGTATGCTACCCAGCATGATGTGTAATAAAGTTGTGTCAAAATAGTTTTACTGCAGAGCAAAACACCACTACTGTACCTCTTCCTGCCACATTACTCAACTCATGACCTACTCACGTTGGTCATGAGGCTTTTGCCAACCCGTAGTATTATAGTGTTTTATAGAATATTGTGTTGACAGGGATAAGGTGTTTCTAGGTGTATTACTTTATTTGTTTAGCTGCTTCTCATTAGGGACTATTTTACTGGTGTCTTCTAGATGAATTGTGCTCCTTTTCAGGACTACAGCATAAATAAGGAAGCAAATAGACTCCATATACAATCGTGGTCTCAGATTTCTTGTGAAAAAGAAGGTTTTCACAGGAATCGGCCTATGAAAAACTAAGTACACCCCTGGAGCCTTTAGCAGCAGTAACATGAAGTAACTGTTTTCTGTAAGACTTTGTCAGTCTCTCACAGCTGTGTGGAGAGGTTTTGGTCCAGTCTTCTTTACAACATGTCTTCAGTTCATTGAAGTTGGGGGGCACTCGTGTATGCACAGCGCTCTTCAGGTCCTGCACAGCATTTCAATGAGGTTGACTGGGACGTGGTGGTGTGCTTGTGATACCTGTCCTCTTGGCCTATTGGACGACCCATTTTTGGCAAAGCTTTAGGTGTGAGACAGATGACCTCATTTGTACCTCTAGAATACTTTGGTATAAAGAGGTCATCAGTGATTTCCTCCTCACGACATTATGGCCAGTTTGAAATAGAGGTTTATGTCCGCTCTCTTCAGACGTTTGAGGTGTGTTGTGAAATCACAGCGTGCACAGCGCAAGTGGTCAGAACAGGACTTCCAGAGAGCCATCTCAGCATCTAGAGGCTTTCTGGACAAGCCTGAGAAGGCGGCCTTTAGAAGCAAGCTTGATACAGTACATTTTAAATCCAGTAAAACTTTTAATTTCTATGAACCAGTTCTCAGTTTGCTGAGGATGTTACGCTCAGTTTTAATACAACAATGTTACGTAACTTCATATATAAATAAACTGCATTTATTGCCATTTACAAATCTCTACCTTCAGAAATGCACAGAATCTCTCAGACCGTTTTCCCGTACTCCATGGCATGAGGAGCGATACCTCAACATGGCTGTATAACCAGCCACTTAGATCTTCAAACCTAAACATTAAATTCCCTCGTATATGTCCTGACTGCCGCTCTATCGCTGCCCTAATTGAATCATAAATACAAGTATATGTATATTAGCCATTAATAAATAAAGACACCATTTTTTATTAATGAAGTGGAAAATGTGGTGTGGTGAGACATCAATCATTTAACATAAAAACTGTGTATTAGTGGGGTGGCTGATAAGGTGCAGGGGAATAAAATTAGGCCCGTTAAATGCGGCGCACTGTGTGCGTTAGTGTGAGTTTTTACGTAAGCAATTATGGAAGCCTTCAATGTTAATTTATGTGTGATCAGTGAACAAGAAGCGCACGCGGGGGGGGGGGGGGGGCGGGGAAGGGGAGAAAAAAAAAGGGGGAAAGGGGGGAA
>VUQK01011652.1:0-10458 GCA_015106715.1 Bujurquina vittata
AAAAAATAATTATCAAAAAAAAAAAATTTAACATTTGAGTGGTTTTGGAGGCCCCCCCCCCCCCCAAAAAAAAATATATATCCTCCTCTATCATGCAGCACTATTTATATTGTGGTGGAGTTTCTTTGGTGCTAATTTGTTCCATTAAGAGAAAACAGCGGAACTGTCCCTTTAAAGTTCAAAGCTTACAAATAAAAACAAAGTCACTTAACATTGACTGTTACAGTTATCTTACCAAAGATTAATCTTCCTGAATATCTTGAGAAAACCTTCATGAGTGAAACAAAGCTGTCTGCAGCCCAGTAAGGTGGAGCTCAATAAGAGAAAAAAAAATCAAAGTGATTCATTGCGATGACTAAGTGGTCATGCCTTGCAAATCATCCACAGGAACAAGGCCCAGAGGAAATATTCCTACAGAAATATTGTGGCTGTAACCAGGATAGTGAACCTCAGGGACAGTTGTTTGTAGTAACAGCAAGATTAATACTGGGGTAGTTACTGGGATATAAATAAGATGCTTCCTTTTACCAAAGAATCATTTTGTCAGGACAAAAGCTCAAGTTAAAACAATAAATCTAGTTTCCCTGACTCATGCTTTTACTTCCCTTCAACACAATGTGAAGGTTGGCATTTTGGAACTTTTCCCTCATATAACCCTCATTCTTTATTTGTAGAGCCAAACAGCTCCCACAAACTGGGCTTGTGAGCTTGGACATAAAATGTCCTGTATGAGAGAATGTGTTGATGAAATTTGTACTGATCACCAAAAGAAGGAAATTGTGTCTCGCCATGAAGGTTTTTATTTTAAGTTTTATTTTTAGAAAATCTCCCCAAGACACAAACAAATACAAAAGTTCACAAATGATATAAATCCTTTCATTGTAGGAAATGCAGATTTACACAGCACCAACTGAAGAATACAGAATTCCCTGCAAGCAATGAATTAAATAATTAAATACCAAAACACATTTTGAAGCTTGTTAAATATATCTAAGCACACAACAGCACCTTGTAGGCAAAAAAAAAAGTGAAACGTTTCATATATGTGTTTTCATATTTACACTGAAGCTCCTGGTCAAAAAGAAAAAAAAGGCAAATTCAACCACACATAAATACAATAATATAAAGTTTTCATTGCTATACTATTCTGTTTTCTTTGTAATCCATCACCAACTCTTCCAGCATCTCTGTAGCATGTCCCCACATTGCACACTCTTAATTTATTGTTGTATTACACATCAGTGAACTGAGCCTGTGGCTTGGACAAATTCTCCTACTCCTAGACTGCTCACATGGACATCCTGCTGTGCTAAATGTTACTTCCAACACTGTCACACATTATGTCATAGCACAGTAAAAACACTAAGTAACCAGCGATACAATTAAACAGAACCTGTTTTGGGGAATCAAATTGAACTACAGTAAAAATTCCAGTCATCTGGTTTTACAACTGTTCAGCTGATTGTTCCACTCCATTTGGTTTCCTGTGCCTTTAAAGTTCCTTTCATTCACAAAAACTTTCACCACCATATACGGCCAATCATCTTTCTGCTGCTGTCCTTTGAGCTCATATAACCTCAGCTGCTACTCTTGACATTAATGCAGGCTTGTCATTCACACTTTGCATTCAGTAGTTTAGCAAAATGCAATCCCAATATCCACTTAGACTCTGACCTTCAGGCTCATAGCCTCTAACCCTACCCAAGACAAAAGTTGTTTTTTTTAAGTATAACGCATATTGTATCATAAAACATGAACACAGCTATAATTAGTTTTTGAAAGCCTGTTTTAAAGCCTTGTTTTTAGCATTTTTGGCCAAACAGCAATTCATTCTATTCAGTCAATACAGCTCCCAGGTAAAGCTGAAATTAACAGCCTCCAATTCAGGCAAAGTGGCCTAATGAAGTGTAACTTTTAAGCTTTGATATAATTTAATTGAGTTATATAAAAATTAAGGTGGAACTTAGTTCCAGAGACCAAAACTATTTTTTGTAAATTGCTCTGAAAGTGCTTTTTATTGCTTTAAAGTTTGGCACTTTAACATGGGAATAGGCTCACTTTTGGGGGCAGCCCCTAGTGGCCACGTTCTTGTTAGCTGTGAATGGAAAAAATGCACTCATGCTGGTATCAGTGCACAAGTGTGCGTGACTAAGAATTATTGGCAGATTTACTCTCTACTAAACATTTCTGAGCAGTGCCTTTATTCACCACATTCCAGCATATAATTCATCTTGGCTATCACCAACCACCAGCAATGGCAAAACACATTTATTCCAAACATATAAAATAAGTAGTAGGCTATATTTAAAGAGCTGTGGAGTTTATAATGTCCGGCAGTGTTAAGGACATATATATGTTAAAATAGCAAACCACTGTTTAGGAGGCAGTGTGTCAATGTGAGCTGTATTTAATGAGTTAAAAATGATGCAAAGATAAAGTAAACCTGCTACTGGAGCTTCTTGACTAGCTTCTCATTGCTGTAAATCAATCGGTAGCTGCATATGTTTCATGATCAGAAAGCATAAAAAGGAAACCACTGGTTTCTTGGATAAGAAGCTAAAACCAACCTCAAGGTCAGATTTGGGCAATCCCGAGTGTGTGATAAAGATATTATTGAGGCAAAAACACAGCGCCAAAGAACACCTCATATTCTTTCTGGGTAATATATTCTGGATGCAATGAAGTCACATGTAGTCTGTCTTTTGCTTTCAGGAAAAACAAGCCAGCTGTATAGAGGGATTTACTCCACCTGTCTTTGCCGCAGCTCACTGTGTGGCTTGAAGACAGGAGAGTCATGTCCTTATTGTATTCTTCTGTAACATGCAACACCTTGTTCATCAGTTTTATCATACGGCCAGAACATTCTATCCTATACGTGATCTGCAGAAAGACACTGTACAGGCCGTCTCTGGGCACCACGAGATCCCCATTGGAGTAGTTGAAGCCTCCGCGACAGTAAGCAATTCCAACGTTATGTGCCCATTGAAGGTACATTCCATTAGTGTTATTCCCTTGTGGAGCTAAAGAGCAAAAAAAAGGAAAAAAAGAAGCAAAACTGGGGTTATTTTCATTTCTGCTTCTCCATCATTTCTAGATAACTACAAGCTTAAGTGAAGCTGAGAACATTCTGAAGCACAGGACCAAATTAATGTGTCGTTATGTGCAAAATGTGTTTAAGTACAAATTCTTCTGTTTGATTGCCAATCAAACAGCAAACATGACTGAAAAGTTCCAACACAAAACTGCCCTAACACAAGTTTGTCATCGGTTTAATTTGCATAATGTGTAGATTTGTAAATATTTAAGCATAGATATAATAATAATTTAAGCATAGAACTTTTACAAACTTCATACAAAGTGTTGTGAATAAGAAAAAAAACCAACTTAAAATCAGCATAACACACACACAGAGACACACACACATTTTCCTTGTACAGCTTAGTATAGTTTGCAGTTAGTATAATTAGTCTGTTTTGTTAGTATAGTTGGTATAATTTATACAGCTATTGTCTGTATTTATTGTGTATGTTAAGCTGCTGGATGCCTTAATTTCACACACACACACGTATCTTTTATGTTTTACCTGTTAGCATGGCACTTGGATTCTCAAAATCTTGTTTGTTGCCTACAACAGAGATTAAAGAAGAAGAAACCGCCTTTATTGCCCCTCGAGGGAAAATTCAGGAAAAAAGGGTTGTTTGAACCATAGTGCCATTTTCATGTTTTATCTTTATAATCTTGACTATTTACCTGATAGGTGGGCAGGGGGCATCGTTGGCTGTAAGGAAACAAACACAGTCTTAGCGGCACCACTGACTTAAGAAATGAAGGTAACAAGGCAAAAGAAGTTTTCAATAAATGTGGAATTTACACATTAAAGCTGGGCGGTGTTTACTATGTCAAGAAGCGTTTCTCTTTACATGCTGCTCAAGAAAATTAAAGGAACACTTTGACAACACGTGTAAATCTGGTGAATCTGACTTGAGACCTACAGCGTCCCTGTGCCATAAAGAACACCCTTGTGCTTCAATGTGGTGTTCATTATGGACAAACTGTAGTTTGCGCAGAGGTCCAATAGTAGTTTACCCCTCGGGTTCAGATTGGGCAGTCTGTTCCTCCTGATACCACCCACCACGCTGCTGTCCAGACCCCAGCAGAACAATAGAGTCCCCAGATGGAGCATTCTCCATCACCACACCCAGTGACTCCAAGGATGCCTACAATGAACTGTTTGGTGCACAGATACAAATGACAGTCATTCCCTGAAGGTTTGAGGTTCAAGGTTGCTTCATTGTCACTCTATTGTAAATACAATACTGGTGCACGGTTGGATGATGCAGTACAGACACTGCAGGGAAGAAACCCACTCGTGTACGGGAGAAACCCCTAACATGCAGGTAACAAACCAGTGAGATACAAGTATACCTAATTGAGGACAAACTGAAAGCAGGTTTCAGGATTTAGCATACAGAAAAAACATCAACATTGTCTTAAACTTTTATTGGATGCTTCATAGAATCTGGGATGCGGATCAACAGAAATGTTGTGACCTCATTCGTTTCGAGGAACATCTGGTGTTAAGAACCACTCGATTTCCGGTCACTGTAGCTGACAAAATTAACTCTTTGTAGACACGTTTTCCTAAGAACATAGCTCTTATTTTGGAGTTAACACCTCCAGGAATCAAGACAGGGCAGTGAAAGTGGGCACCCGTTCCTAAGCAACGAAACTAACAACAATCGCCAGGTTAGCTTCCTGTCGCTAACGCACCAAATCAGTTTTCTTTTACGCGCCTCTTTCACGTCAGTTTGTTGACGCTAAGAGCTCTGCGGAGATAACTCTTTGAAACGAGGCAACTTTTTGAGCGCTTTCGTGAACTTGCGCAGCAAAGAGCGGCTGCGCTGGGCGCGGCAACAACACTGGCGCACGTGCGCTCTGTTTTCCTGACGATTTAAGCGAGTGCGGGAGCGAGCCTGCGCGCGTGCTTGCGACGCAGAAACTTCGACCCGTTTCGCACAAGTTTAATTAAGGCGGCAATAGCTTAGCAAACGCTGCATGAGGAAATAAACTTTGACCCAGCTGGCTGAGAAAATCACAACAGTCGAGCATGGCGTCGAAACATGAACCGAAGACTTAAAGGCGTATGGCGCAGCTGGCTTCAACGCATTAGACAGTTCGGTGTGCAAAGCAGCGGCTATCTGCCTGGGCAGTGTTTGGGTATATGCGACAAGCAGGGACATGTTACCTGGCTTTCCGGTGGCGCATGTTGCCTTCCAAGTAAAACCGTGAGCAGTAAAGGCAGCGCTCCAGCGAGGACCATGATCAGCGTCACAGCTAAAATCTTCGCCATCCGCCTGTATCGTGCCTCGCTGTGTCGCAGCAGCTGAACAGAGGTGCTCTGACTCTGAAGCCCTGCCTGCGCTCCTCCTCCGTAGCCCCATCCGTCTTCCTCCATGCCTCTGCTTTGCTATTCCTGGATTAGCCGCTGGCTCCCATCCTCCATCTCCATTTATTAGCGCGGTGTCGCCCACGTTGTTGAAAGTCTCGATTTAAACGAGTTTCACTGAGTGTCGAGAGTCAAACGCGAACTTCCTCTTTTTTCAGGATTGGTTTTCACGGACAGTGGGAAATAGTTTGGTCACTTTGACTGAAACAGCGCCAAAGAGTGAAAGCTGTGAGAGATTACTTTATCCACGCACAACTATAAGAAATCACTGCTTTCAGACCGCGCCGTGAAAGACAGCCCCACAGTGACCATAGGCTAGGCTGGGGTTTTCCGTCTCGCCTGTCATGTGGACACATGGAAGGTGTTTTTGAATGAACCTCAGCAAACTCCGGCCTGTTATGCAGATAATTTGCACACTAGCTATAATCACAGCCGCTTAGTCAAGACATAATAAATCATTAGTAGTACTAATGATTTTACAAATGTAAAATAAACAACATCCTGTGTAACAAACACAAAAGATGTGTGATGAAGAGTTATCAAGCACTGATATGCTCTAAGATTTGGGGGAAATGTCTGGGATGTTGTGAATCTAAGAATGATGTTGGAGAATCGGTGAATGCAAGTATTTCTACAAACTGCAAATAAAGAAAAATAAAAATGCATTTTTTTTAAAAAGCAAATCAAGTTAAAGATGACTGCAGATGACAAGAACCGGATGTTTAGCTTGCTCAAACTGCACTGGCCAGTCTCAAACTGCAAAATCCTGCTTAACAGTTGAACCTGAAACCTCTCCCTAATATACACTGCAGTTCAATTTACACGGGCATGTTTCCTAATGTTAAAATTGCCATTTATTAAAGTGCTATCAAAAACGTAATCAAGTAATTCCTGTCAAAACTCAAATTCCCCTTTATTCAAATGCAGTTTGGTCACAAGGTACCTAGTATTTTTCTCATCCGTTTGCAGTTTGTACAAATACTTGGATTCAACCCATCCTCCAACGTCATTCTTAGATTCACGAGATCTAAAAAATTCCCCCAATGTGCTACCTAAAAAAAAAAAGGAAAATAAGCAAGCATTGCTGTAGCATGAGTTGCTTACATAGACAAATAATTCAGACCACTAAGGAAATAGAAATTGCTACAATATTAATAAAGGAAGTGTTCTAGATTGCTGTAATCAGTAGTTTAATAGTAAGGTCACAATATCAAGCAGCCTGCAGTTGAAAAAGACAAACGTTGAGAGGGTATGTCAGTTGGTTAGCAGCAGTCAGCCTGCAATAATTTGAACATTAGTTACCCAGAAACTGTAGGTGAAACAATAAATCATTCAAGTTCCTCTTGGATCACATTTATAACTGTCACTTCCCTTGACTGTTCTGGTGAATGATAAATGTGAAGTTTCACATTCATCTTCAACAGGAATGTTTCTCTGCAGTCACCTTTAACTAAACAAACAGGATTTTGCAACATCACAGCCAATATATGAAGCCCATCACTGTCCAGAAATACATACCTGGAATTTCCCATACACTTCACATTATGCAATGTAGCAATTTAAGCAACTGAACGTTGTTGAACACTTATGAAAACAATATACACAATTTGGAAACTGGAAAATTAAGCAATTTATATACACAGACCAGTGACGTTATTTATCAGGAGGAAGAAATTAGTGCTAAAATATCAAGTATTTGCAATGTCATCAAATACTCGTAATAATTTCATTTTATCACACATAATCTTTTGTGTTTATTATACAGCATATAAACTGGATATTTTAATGTTTGCAATTTGCACACTGGAAAATGAAAGGCTTTGCAAAATCCTGCTTGTATGTAAGTCACATGTAAACTGCAGTGTAATTTTTAAATTGACATTATGTGAATATTCATAGATTTCTGTACTTTTTGAATGAAAGATTTTTGTTAAATGTCTCAGGATGGGACTGTTAAAATGTGATTATAAAGAGATGTGCGACAGACAGACAACAGTTAAACCCATTTTTATTTGAGAGTTGGGCTCTGACTGTGAGGTATTATTTACACTGTTTTTTTTTTTAATTCCTTGTTATGATTTCTGGGTGCATTTGAGTTCTGTAGCTGCATGTATGGCAAAGTCCACTGAGAATAAGAAATCAAAATACAAAAAGCTGCGGGCCGACCGCAACATCACACCCTGGGGAGTGAAAGGTTGGGAGCTTGTTGAGTGACAGTGTACACACAATATTCTACCTGTACAATAATAGTGCTACTATTCACATTCATCTGTACAATAATAATATTTACAGTGATCACATTAGGGAAAGAGCCAGTACCTGAGGAGTTGGTTTCATAATTAGCTTTACTCATTCACCATGGCAAAAAGAAGCACGCCCAACCAATGGTAGCTTTATTAACACAGAAAACATGGGGTCCTCTCCAGGATCAGGTGGGAAGTGCGTCGATAATACAGCAACCCACTGTGTGAGATGATGCAATTTGATTGTAAGTGAGAACAGGAAGTTTTTTTTAAACTCTCTTATCATCTGAGTCACAGTACTCACCCTCTCCAAGAATGTGAAGCGTTTCCAAATGGTTTGTTCAACTTTTGCTGAGGTAAACAGCAAAGTTTAGATAAGATTACAAGATTATGGCATTTTACGCAATCTGAGTACATGTCACTACATCACCATAGTGCCACAAGGAGGCTGTTTGTAAATAGCAGTTGCCGTTTCTTTAAAAAGAAACACTCCTCTTAAATGGTTCAGGTGAGCTGGCACACTAACAAAAGAGAGGAAGCTATAAACACAAGATAAGGTCACCAAAATGCTTGTGCCAGCAGACTTTGCCTTCCCCAGCAACTCTTGTTCTCTCTCTCCAAAACACACCAACTATACATGAAAACATATCAGCCGATTCAAAGTACCATTTGACAGCACATAAGATAAAACACCATGAATAAAACACATCATACATGTGCAGCATTTCTCCCAAGGATGAAACGTTAACCAATAAATAAGAACAGAATACAAATTCATTAAATAACAATCATCGTCTCCAATTGAGATCACTGTACTGAGTGATCCGGTTATAACTTAAACAGTCACAAGTTCATTTAAAAAATATCTGAAATGTTAGGCTCCTGGAAGTCCTCTGACTGGTGTCAGGATCATTGTTTCAGCCAACAGGTGCATAGTTCACCAGTCCCTCATTAGGCTTCATTAATCTGCACAACAGCGCCCTCTGCAGGAAAGACCTATACTGGTTTCTTTGGACCCCGTTTCACTGAGCACCCATTCCACCCAAAATCATATGAAAAAGTGGAAAATATATGTCTCTTTGCTTTGATCGCTCTGTCAGGTTGCCAGGTGCTGTGAATGCTGCAGATTAGCAGTGTAATGACAAGCAGTCAAACATGAAGGAGCTTTGGATTTGGTGCTTTCCAGCAGCTTTGTGTCATCTGTAAATCTAGGTGTCTGCTTTGGGGACGCATGGAGTGCTAGGCCTTGTAGCAGTTTCCCTGCGTGGTAAGTGCCAGCTGGCCATTGGGAGCTACCTCATTAGCCTCGTCCTCCAGTAGGCCTGACACATCAGCATTGGGGATGCTGTCATGGTAGCTACTGAAGCTAATGTTGTCCTCTTTCAGTTCGATGGTCCAGAAGGGGGCATTGAGTTTGCGGTTCTGGTACTCCCGGTAGGTGTACACACCTCCCACAAAGCCCAGCAGCAGTAGCACCACCAGGATAATGACAGCCAGGATGATGATGTTGAACTGTGTCCAGGTAACCTCTGTTAGGGCTGCTGTGGTGTTGTCAGTGGGGCTGCTCAGACTGGTCAGCAGGGCCTGGGTGGTGGAGGTGGTGCTCGGCGTGGTGCTGGTGTTGCTGCTTGATGTGGAGGCTGGGATCCCTCCTGTTGTGGGAGACGTTAAGGTGGTGCTGGTGGTGGATGAGGATGTACTGGGTGGTGGGGCCTTTGCTGTAGCTGCTGGTGAGGCAAAAAGTCGGGGTGCTGAGGAGAGAAAGTAAAGTATGCAATAATTTTTAAATACATTTTCTAACTTTGTAAAACAATAGCACACCTCTTCTGCTACTTTTCAGCTCTTTATTTTTATTCCTTGACTCAAGTAGCTTTGCAAGGTTCACTCTTCAAAATAATCCTTGTTTATCTTATAGTGGGCCTTAGTGTAATAATATGTTCAACCCAGTAGTGTGTTTTAGCCTTACTCAGTCGGGTGCAGTTATGTGTTCGGGCATCCCCTATGAAGCCGGGAGCACAGAACTGGCACTGTGACCCAGTGGTGCTGTTGATGCAGCGGAGGCAGCGACCGGTGTCGGGGTGACAGAGCTGGGCGGGGCCCTGAGGGTCTGCATTCCCACTGCAGTCACATGGAACACAAACCCCAGCTGATTTGTAGAAACCAGCGCTGCATTCGTCACAGTGTGGTCCGCTGTACCGGGGAAGGCACTGGTCACATGCCGGAGAGCCCCTTGGATCTGCACAGGAACAGAGAGGGATGTACATCAGCTGCTAATCACTGCTGTTGATGCATGGCTTTCAAGTACACAAGCATGATCTGAGCTTTGTTTGCTTTCAAGATTACACGTTAAATATGAGCAGTTTGATTTCTCACACATTTATACTGGATTCCACTTACTGCATAGACAAAAATAATGTTAAACACATATCTAAAAATCCACATCAAAATGTCCTATTTAGTCTCAGCCTTGATCGGTATATCACAAACATCTATCTTCTGCTTATTCAATTCACAGCTGGCTCCTATCCCAGCGGTCACAGGGCAAGTTACGGGGTTACACCCTGTCATCATTCTGTCACACATATATTGCAAACAGAGCTAGTGAACAGAGGTTCTAAAAGCTAGCTGCATTGATAACTTGCAGCATCATGTCTGAGTTTTTTAGGAAGAACCCTCTGAACATGTAGGATCTTGTGCAGAATTAGACAACCCCAAATGAAGCAGCTACTGCTGGACCACTAGGTGGCTCAAGATGACAGTATATGGATG
>VUQK01011658.1:9033-20425 GCA_015106715.1 Bujurquina vittata
GGGGTTTGTTTGGGGGTGGGGTTGGTTTTGTGTGGGGGGGGGGGGGGGGATACATAAATGAGCTTAGATTACAGTGAGCAATAAACAGGAAACATGCACAGATTTGAAGAGCCAGAAGCTGTAGTACCCCCTCCCCCTGATTCGCTGTGTGTCCAGTCTTTGCCATGTTCCTTCCCCTTCCCACCTGCCTTCTGTGCAACACTGGTGCACTCTGGGACCCCAGGGAGTGAGTTTGGTGATTGGTAAGGCTTTTCCTGTATAATGAAACTATCATACCAATTTTCTATTTCACTTCTCTTTTTCATCTGAGTTACATTTGTTTGTATTACAGACATTTTACTGAATATGGGATATTAACTCCTACTCTGCTGAACTACCTTTCCAACTGTCTGTGGTGAAATATTTTGTTAATGCAAGCAGCCGAATGGCAGGGAGGAGGGTGCCACATGTTACATTCAAGTCACATCCTCTTAGGAAAGAAAATAAAGATAAGCAGCAAAGGATGTTCAGCCTAAATGTCCCACCAGCTTTGGCTGCCTTAAAGGACACCTAGGATCTTCTTGGAAAATTAAGTTATCATTACTACTTCATCAAAACTTATTCAAGCTTACAAAATTCTTCTGTTAATTTAATCTAAACAAGCAATGTCCAAATCAGACAAGCTAGAATTAATGCTTTCCACAGGGCACCCTTGGTGGTCTTTAAGTCTTATAAAGGGAAAAACTGGGAAATAAAGCAAAAAACTATAGCACTGAAACAAAAAATGTAAATGAATTGGGCTGATTTGATAATGCCAACCACCACAGCGTGCAATAGGCCACAGACTGACGGGGTGGGTCTGGGTGATGAGGGGGACCCCTGGGATCCAGAGCGTCTTACCATCAGTGGCGCTGCTGGCAACAAGCGAGCCCGTCTCTGGCATCCCCGTTTCGCAAGAAATTTGACGCATAATAATCGCGTTTATGAAGTTGGCCGCAGTCATGGTGGTCTTACCGAGTGCTCGGAGCTCTTGTTCCTGAATGGACATCGGTTTGTTTTGAGTCTTTTCCCTACTAGGTGTACCACTTTCTCCACGGCCAGGAGGGTTATCCGACTGCAGAGGCAGAAGGTGTTGGGAACGGCCTGAAGCAGAGGGATAAGACACGGTGTATATCCCACCTGGGCTGAGACTGGACAGCTTGGGGTCAGATTTACTGGAGGGCCCGTGCTGGTCCTGCACATGTTTGGGTAGACCTCCCCTGTTTTTGCCTGCATCGCGACTCTGCTCTTTGGCTACATTTGAATCCATGGCAGGTGGGTAGGTCTCAGGAAGCACACCTGTCCTATGGAGGTGGCCAGGGTAACCCTGGTAGTGGGATGACCCTGAGGGCATGGACCTAACAAAACAAACACACATTTAAAAAAAAAAAAGAATCTGCAATCAAAATGTTTTCAAACTCAATAAAAAAAAAAACATTTCATTGTGCTAAAGTCCAATTTACCGTAACACAGATGAGCTTGAGTGTTCGTTGGCAGACAGACTTTTCCCCCCAGTGTTCTGCAGGACACTTGGCCTCTGCTGTACATTTTCCTGGGTACGAGGCGACACTGGAGAGTGCTGGTGGCTATACGGCTGGGACGCAGGTCTTACACTGCTGCTGCTGCTTGACAAGCTGTGTTCTGTGCCTAAGCAGCATAAGCAGACTCCTTTCAATTTACAAATTCCACATTTCTTCTCAAACTACATTTGTAACTTCACTTTATAAATACAAATATAAATGACAAACACCATATTCTACACACCTGGTCTCCAGATGGGTGCATGTTCCACATTTCCAAGAGACCCGCCCTTATCTCTTTCACGCTCTCGGTCTCTCTCCCGGTCCCTTTGCCTTTCACGATCTCTCTCGCGCTCCCTTTCCTTTTCCCGATCTCTCTGCCGGTCCCGTTCACGTTCCCTCTCTTTCTCCCGCTCCCTCTCACTCTCACGCTCCCGCTCCCTGTCACGTTCACGGTCTCTTTCACGCTCTAAAGATGAGGCTGTGCCTTGCATTTTGTTTATGTGTGAGGAGCCAACTGTACAGAGGGGGGAGAGGAAAACTTTAGAAAAGTATGAGTGCCACATTTTAATTTGTGAGTTTGCTTGTGTGAACTGAAATGTACCGGGTGAGATGGGGGAGGTGGTGTAAGGTCTGCCAGGGAAGGCGGTGCTCGTTCCTGGGATGTAAGTGATGCGTTCCATTGGTGACACTGCTGTCCCTGGAGAGGGAGGGACCAGTAAGTGTGGTACCTGAGAAAGATCGATGATCCCTAGGGCACAGAGAGTAGGGTCAAGACCAACGTTACAGCTGATCCAGAGGATTAAAAGGTAATCAGAGGCTATCAATTGTGATGCAAAGGTTTTATGAGATTAAAGGGAATGTTATATTATTAATATTACATTTTAAAATATGGGCTGCCTAATGAATAAGCATCGACTCAAAATGTGATTGATAAGTGGAAAAAAATAAGTAAATTATAACAACATAAAAATTTTTGTTCTAACTTATTAATTAATAATGAGGGCTCTAAGTTAAACTAAGTGTTGAATGAGACAAGAGGTGTTCCTGTAAATACTTTCACTTGTTCCCTCAATACATTATATCGAAAGCCAATCTGACTGGCAGTTCCCTCAATGATTCCACATGTAAAATTTTCAACAACCTAAATGCAATTCAGTTATCTGTATTATATTTTTTTGTTTTTGACCAAACGTGGAATAAACTGTGTTCCAAATAAGTTTTTTTTTCAAAGCTCTGTCAACGTAAAGGAAAATAAATACTCCAAAGACTGATGGCAGAATTAAAATTTATACTGCACACCAGCTGACTGTTCCACAAAATTCACCAAATTTAAATGACTCGTCAACAGCATTGACATTCAATTTTAGCTTGCAGGTGCTCATCATCATCATCATCATCATCATGTTCCCTTTGTGGAGTATCGGCCTTAGGGTACTTTTGTCTTAAGGAATTGTCTTGATCTTAAGTCAAATGTTAACAACCACCCTGCTGCTGCTTCATACTCCTATTTGTATTAATTTTGCAGGTGTAGCACCATTTGACTCCATTTTCATCCTAGCAAACAACTAAAAAGGCCAGGCAAACTACGACGATAAGTGAAAGTAAGTGTTAGCCTTACCGCGAGGAGCTGTTGAGTAGGGCAGGGGAAGGGGCTGGTCTCGCGGAGCAAGGCCCCTCAGCATGTCCGAGCGCTGTGCAGCCATGGCAGCAGCTGCAGGCCACTGGTGCATCTGCTGAGAAGTGATGTAGTCATTGAGTAGCGTCTGCCGGTTCTCCAGGGCGGCAGTGTCAGGAAAGCCACGGATGAGGTAGGGGTAGGGGTGAGAGTACGCTGGGTTAGAAGTAAGGTGCCGAGGCAAGTAATAGGCTGCTGTGTATAGAAAAGGAATAAATCTGTCAGGAAGTCACTCAGCTAAGACCAAAAGGCTAAACATATTATCACACAAATGTTGTTCACTTGATTACACTCTTCTCTAATGAATATGTGGGTAGCATGTACACACTATAATAAACGCAGTACCTGAATCAATTGGGATACTACGACCCAGTGCTGCAGGATCAAAGGCTAAGGAGATGTGACGGTACATGTCAGGTCCAAGACCCTGAAACACAGCCTGCTGATCTGGAACCGTGGAGAGTGGTGATTTGGTGGCACTCATCTCCCTGGGGGTTGGTGTGGCTTTACGCTCCTGAGGCAGATTCTTACTGGAGCCTGGTGGAAAAACAAGAAAATAGAAGAATTTTCAGATCGCATAACTCTTACATGCCTGCTATATACAAGATTTAGCATTTGGTTGTGGCGTGAATTGTGCATTTTTATATGTCTCTTTGATCTATTTTTGCTTAAATTACATGCTCAATGTCTTTTTTATGTGATATACCCACCCTCGTGCTGCCTTGGGCCTGCCTCCCTGGACAGTGGGGAGCTACGATGCGAGGGCCCAGGGTAAGGAGCCCTTAAGGTGCCTTTATCGTCGTAGCCCACTGGGCTATGATGGGCTTTGCTGCCCTGCTCTGACCCCAGTGTAAGTGGAGAAGAGCGCGGTATGGGGCTAGCTGTACTGACTACTGCACTGGGGCGCCCTTTAGGTGCATCTTCATATCGGCTTCTCTCACGCATCTCCAGGTGGGAGGGTGTACTGTGGTAGGAACGCGGTGAACTGGCTATGATGGAGCGGACATCATGACGTTTCCCTGAACCAGCTGCCTCCTGCTTCATGGGTGTTCCCTGCAGAGACAAAAAAGGAATTAATCCATTAGCAAGAATAAAGTGTTGGATTGCCTCGACATGTGTTATTAGTATGTGCGTACTTGTACTATGATGCCCTCTTTCGCAGACTGTCGTAGCTCTTCCCTGGGAATGAGGTGGATAGAGCGCCCAGCCTCCTTCACTGTGGGCACAATGGTCTCTCTGCCTTTCATAGGGTCAGACAGAGAGCTAGGCCCACGAGGTGGTGAGCCCTCTATTTTCATTTGTTTAGGTTCCCTCCTTATATAGCCTTCTTGAATTTCCAGATGACGAGGTATACCTGAAATTCAGAGATTTAATGTGCTTCAACATCTTTGAGACATTTCTCAGCACAACTGTGTCACTTTTTTTGGATCGATCTGTTTGCTACCTTGCGAGATGGAACCACGGATGTGATGAGCTTCCTTGTAAGCGGCATGGTGGGGACTGTCACTATCATGAGGCATGGCTCTTCCAATCAGACCTGAGGTGGAGGTACAAGGGAAGGAATAGTAAGATGCAAGACAGAAATAAATTATTTCATAAACAATGAAAGTCAAATCTCATTAAATAAGTCATCTCTTACCTTCACAGTTGGCAGCAGACAGCGACTCCCTCATAGGCAGTCCTCTCGAGATGCCTCCTTCCATTACATCATAAGGACGCTTCAGGCCCAGAATTTCCCCAGACTGCCCTGCACCTCGGCCCTCGTCTTTAGGAGTCTGAGATGCTGGACCTAGAAATGAGAAACATGATGATAAATATACAGACTATATTTCCTAGAATAGGTGTAATCTAAATCTATATTACTTCTAAGGTTAACTGAAAGCCATTTAGGAACTTGGCACCAAGTAGTACAATACAGCCCAGCTGTTCTACTTACGATCATATGTAAGAATGTGCCCACTAACGCCCTCATAGAGCACATGTCCTTTAGACAGTGCCTCATCTCGCTCCCTCTCAACCCGGCTGGAACTATCCTCTGTGATTAGCCGTGTTATGGTTCCCTTATACAGCACATCAGCCGGCGTCCCCTGCAAAGACAAGAAAGAAGAAATAAGACCTGTATTTTGTCTCAGTACGCTGAAGCAGCTGTTCTTCAGAAAAATAAATAAATAAAAGTCTGATTAGGATTTTGATATGCGACAGTGAGAACCAAAGACAGACAACCTTGACTACAAGCAGACTTCCTTAACAATCCTCACAGCTTTCAAACAGCGCCAATGTCACACAAAACATTTATATCTTTAAAAAAGCAGCAGTTCACACCTGTCAGATGCACGAAATAACACTTATGGTCATGAAGTATGTAAAACTATTAATCACAATTACTCTACTGCTGACACCAAAAATCAAAACAAGTATGGATGTTTCAGCAAACTAATTTACTGGTTGAATAAAGGAGAGTTTAATCAGACCAATGTAATAGTAATGTAAAAGAAGGAAGACACTGAGTTAGAAATTAGTACACTTTGAGCTCCAACAGTGTCAGCAGAGGAAGCAGCAACATCAATTCAACCTGTTCAAGTGGACATTTGAAAAATAGCAGCACCGGCAACATTTTTACTGTGCTGCTTGCAGCTTTTCCTAGAAGACACTGAATAAGGAAGGGGCCAGACTAGCAGCATTTCTTATTATAGGATCAGATGGTGCTGACTTAAATTACTCACACCAAATCCTTAAGAAAATGTATAAATGCCATCTTTATTAGTGCACTGAAGAGTAGCCTAAACAAATACAGGCATCCCTCTATAACAGAGGCGATGACGCTTTCACTTGTGCCCTTTTGCCAATATCACGATGGACAGAAGCCCCTTCAACACTCCATTTACTTTTTAGGGCAGCTGGATGTGATTTCACATTGGGCATATCAATACCTGGTTTTGCCAGTGTCTAGAATAAACAGATAAATAAAAGAGGGAACAGATGTGGTACAGAATGTACCTGTTGCTAAGGTGACGGGGCCACTCAGAGATGCAGTTATGTTACAGCACCGCAGAAATCCACCAGCATCAGCACTCTGTCGGCCTCATGACCTCTCACCAGCTCTACTGCTCTCGTTTTCATCTCAAGTACAAAGCTGAGGTGCATGAAGGCTGTCAAATTTGACTGTGGGGGGCCTTAAATTTTATGAGCAGTGACTACACCATCACCGGGAACTACTGCTAACCGTCAGAATGAGCATGGCATCTCAGTGTATGAGCAGTATACGAATCTGGTACCGTGAACCTTGACATAATTTAGTGTTAGTTTCAGTTCAACGTCATAAGGGGAAACAGTGTACTGGAGGCTGGCAATAAAACGCTAATGTTCATTATTGCAAAATGATTTCCCCGCCGCCCTCAATAGAAATATAAGACATGGTCAATATTAAAGTCAACAGAAGTCATTCTGTTGACTGTTTTGACAGACAACACAAAAGGCCAATGACATCAATCTTGGTTGGAATAGAGTCGGAGGTACGTCAGAGAGCATCTCTTCTCAGATGGCGGCAGTGTCAAAACTGTGTGACACCACAAGTAAGTGGGCTACACTTGCGAGTGCTGTCATTGCTCCGTCAGCCACCCGTGGGAGAGAGAGAAATTTCAAGAACATACAAAGAGCTGTATGTAAGCATGTCCACTCCAGCCACTGTCTGTGCTTTCCATTCTCTTTTTTTTAATCTTTGATGTTTTGTTTCTTGCTTCTTCCATTCCTGATAAACTCCGGTGTTGCTCCCTTCCCTGTTCCAGCCCACTTGTCAACCAATCAGTATTCAACCAACGCACACCATCATCCATGTCAAGCAATGTGCAGTTGGGATTTTGGAGGGCTGCACGGGAGCATGTTTGTGCTGGTTGAAAACCCCTCTCATGGTACCATAAATTAAGCAGTACACACGAGGACTGATAAAATGGCTAAAACCCGAGCAATAGTGTTAATAAAGTCTGACAAAGCAGAGCAGCATAGACCGCACACTGTGTCAAAAAGCATGTTTGCACAAAGGCAGGTAACACCACACATTTTCTTTCATTATCTGAAGCAGTGCCATCCTCACACAGTGCACAGCTGACATTCACCTGCACAATGCAAGACTTCAGCCTCATACACTTAAAACACTTGAGAATGGGATATCATCAATACAGCGGCCACATTATCACAAAAGTAATGATGCCAGTAAGCACAGTCAAAAATGTTTGGCTTAAGCAGCTGATTAAAGTTACCAACTCCCTGGCCATTAACATTTCTCTCACCCTCATGTCTTCCCTCAGGAGTAAAAAGGAACCCTTAAGCTCGACAGAAACAGTGATTAGATTCATATTGTTATTGATAAAAGATTTTGCCCTGCACTACAGTGTGCCAGTTATGATCTTATACATAAAACAAGCCCTGCATAAACCTACATTATGGTGAATTATTTTTACGTGACTTCAAGGAATTTGAAAGGTTGCTCAAAAGGTTCTTCAAAAAAGGGGAAGAGACCTGTTTTCCAGTTCTGTTGTAATGTACAACTCAAACTTGAACACAGTCAGCAGAATATTAACACACACACCCACACCCACCCACCCACCCACGAGGATTGCCCCATCCAACAAACTGCACATATGGGAGACTGTCGCAATGAGAGTTATAACAGTGGTCATTATCTGTAGATAAGCTCATCTACTACTTAATAGCTGTAGAACAGCCTAAGGGTATTTTCAGTGCAAACAGCAAGAACTCTAAATTGTTTTAGTAAATATTGCTAAGCCAGCAATTATTTTCTCAATATACAGTTTTTGTATCTCTGCTTATATACCAATTTTGAATTACATCTACTCAGTTCAGAGTAATAAAGCCTCTAGCCACAACTTTCGCAAAAGCATAAAACTGGGGCATTTTTAACTTTATGGAAAGGGCCGGGGACTACTTCATTGGTCAACGCTTACCTGAGTAATGGAGCCTCCTCGGTAGGAAATTGAGGAATCTGAAAGCATTCTGGTCCCTGGGATGCCTTTAGTGATACTACCACCCTGAACAGCTGGAATAGATGCTGTAAGGACAGGAAGAAAGAGACTGCTGTCACTAAAATCTGACATGTAAACCTACATTAAGATTAAAAAAGTAGAATGCATTCAACTAGAAATAAACGAAAAGTTCTGCAAGACCACCCAAAACCCACCACGTCCAGCAGCACTATCATGGGATCCCCCTTGGGCTGACAGGTTATCAACTTGGGAGGAGCTGTGAGGGGACAGCTGTTCCTGCTTTACCAGTGGACAAGCACCTGCTATATGTAGTGGATTACAGAGAGAAAAGAGCAAGAAATAACTCGAGAGACAATAATGAGACAGAGAGCATATTAATCCCTTTAGCCAGTTTTACTTACCGCCTTTCCTCTGATCCATCCAATGCACCCCCATCTGTGTAGGGGTCATCTTCCCATGGTCTAACCCATGAGCTGGGCTGTGTAACTGTACTGGGGTGCCCTAAAAAACAAACAAAAAAACATACATAGTCACTGATCAAAACATATTCATTATTTCTATCTCCCAACTATGACTACTTAATGTTATTCATGTGGTGCTGTACCTGTGTGATAGAGCCTCCTGGCTTGGAGGAGGAAATGAGAGGTGGAGGCTCTGGCATTGTGAGGGGTCTCACTGCTGCTAGCCTTCCGCTGTCCTGTGGCAGCGATGGGTGGCCTGCTGACTGGAACGCTGGCAGACAGATGAGATTATGAAACTGAGATCTGAGCAACTGATCTTTGGTAAAGGGTTAAAAGAGAAGTATACCAACAAAGTTTTTCTCCAAGTTCCCACAACACTGTACACGTTACAATACAGATAAAATAAAGAATGCTCACAGTTGAAGTGAAGCAGGTGCTGGTCGTGACTGCTCTTGGCCATGTCTCGTGGGGACACAGGGTAAGGGGAGAGAACTGGACGCCCCAAGTTAGAAGTCCTCAAGTCATCAGGGCCCAGTGCCTGTTTCTTTGCTTCACTATGTGGAGAAAAGGCTGGGGGCTTTTCTGCAACATTGACACATAAGGACATTCAGGACCAAGAAACAATACTGAACTGGACATATACTAATCCAAGAAGCTGTCCTTTTGCCATTATCCACTCACTGCTGTCCACACCATCATCACTGTCATCATAATGACGACAAAGAACACCTCGTGCCACCTCCCAGCAAGAGTGACACAGCACTGAATTAATACGCTAATAATCACAACAGTCCATTGCTAATATTTGAAGTACAAAAAGTAAAATCCAGCTGAGGAAAAGATAAAAAGCAATGGATGAACCTACTTAATCCCTGCAGGAGGAGCAGTAACCACTTTTCGTTGCTTTCCAACTCTGAAGGGACACAAACACACCGCAGATCATCAAATCCTCACAGCATTTTTTTTTTTTTTAAATCTCTACATCATCACTTACTTGTAAGTATTACTACCCCCACATGGTGATCAAATGCTGAAAAATACCAATAAATAGTAGCTGGAATATACGTCTAGATCTCTCCCTATATCAGATAAAAAAATGAATGAAAAATCATCTGCAGTACTTTTGAGTTCACAGCTGCTGCACACATGCTGGTTATAAAAGACCTCTCTTTGTCTGGACTGTTAAAAGTCCATTCAACAAGCTTACAGTAACTGCACTGAACTAGACTGTATTCCATTCTGGGTCAATAGCAATAACAGATCATTTATCAGTTCCCTCTCCACGAGTGTCCCAGAAACACTTGAATGCCCTAAACACTAGAGTATACAGACTCAAGGTTAGAGCGTGTAGCAAGGACCAACAAAGTAAAACTAGATCAAACGCAACTAGAACGGCATGTTGTGCTGGATTTTCATAAACCTCCATTATT
Organism: Bujurquina vittata; assembly: GCA_015106715.1. Lineage (NCBI taxonomy): Eukaryota > Metazoa > Chordata > Actinopteri > Cichliformes > Cichlidae > Bujurquina > Bujurquina vittata. Next base: position 19,141 of record VUQK01011658.1, read on the forward strand.
TTTTAACTGCACACCATGGAGTCGACAGACAAAGAATCATGCAGAAAAATTATAAACAGGATGTAAGCTAAAAGCCTGAAATTGTAAAAAGTTCCTCTATTTGTAACTTTAGCAGGTAAATGAGTTACAAAGCAATAAGCGTCGTTTCTGTTGTGATGGAGGTGTGCGTACCATCCTTTTCGCTGGTGGAGGGGCTGCGCGGGCGAACACGTGGGCTGCTGCTGTGAAGAGCCTCCCTGTCTCTGTCTGCCTGTGGGGTATAAGGCTGCTGTTTGCCTGGCTGGCTTGGAAACTGCTGCTGTTGTTGTTGCTGCTGCTGCTGCTGCTGCTGCTGCTGCTTGACCTCCTGAGAGGACTCCCCATGAGCCATGGTGATCTGTTGCTGGTACAGTGCCAGAGCGTGGGGCAGTAACGCCTTCCCACCCCCACTCTGCTGACCCCCCTGGATTGAGGCTTCTTGCATCTGCACACAGGACAACAGGAAAATAAAACTGTTACATATATGCCACACATATAACACAAGCCCACTCCTATCTGGCAGCTGACATATGGTTAGCCACATAAAATATCTGATAAGCATGACAGCTAACACACATCTCTTATTTCTTGATAAGCTAAAGTTTCCCTGATGGCCACCATCTCATTCCTCATTATCCTCCATCTGTTTGGCTTATCTTATACGTATGTGACTTAACAATTTCACCTGCTATACTGTTATCTATGTATGCAGAGGGACTTTGATAGGACTCACAACTGCAATGAAAGACTGGGTGTGTGTATGTGTGAGTACATCATTTTTATCTGGTTAAGACACTTTCAAAGGTTGGAAAAGTCCAGATGCTCTTCTCTTAAAAAGGGAAATAAAATGCTTAAAGGGATACATCATGCCTATTTAGAAGTATGTATTTCTATTCTAGGATTCTACAAGAGTAGCTTTGCGTGAGTCACAAAATAATCAGCCGTTTAAACTAACAACTTACAATAGGTGGTATAGCAGCTGCTCTCTGTTTTAGCTGTTTCAGATCCATGGGCTTCTGTAGTGGGGACGATATGACCCCATCATGGGTGTAGTTCAGTAGGCTTGGCCGTGGAGACATCATTCTACACAGACGGACAGAAATAAGTTAGTGGGAGTAAAGAAGAGGTTGTGAATAGCGCATACAAAAATCCCTTGATTAGTTTTTCCACCCACTGATGTAGTAGGATGCATACTGATATAGCCTGAGACCATGGAAAAGAAGTAAAGATTCATAATAATGCTGTCAAAAAAAAAAAAAAAAAAAAA
>VUQK01011660.1:0-10046 GCA_015106715.1 Bujurquina vittata
TTTTGCAGGAAAATGAAATTAGAGTGGCTTTTTTTTTGTTGTTTTTGTTTTGTTTTGTATTTTTTTTTTTAATCTTGGGTTTTCTCTTTGTTGGTAGATTCTCATCACTAACAAAAAGAAACTTTTATTTTTAAAAGTTGTTTTTTTCTGGTTTGTTGTCAAGTTGTCAAACACACACACACACACACACACACACACACACACACACACATACATATATAGGTTTTGTGTTTTCAAAATTGTTGTCTTTTTCAGCTCTGCACAAAATACAAACAGTTAAAAATTTGTGCATTTTCTGTATTTTTCGACAGTAAGTATAAAAAAACGTTACGCTTCCTGTAACATCGTTTAGCACGACCAGTGTGCTGGAGGGTCAGTGATGGCCTAGAGAGGCATATCCATGGAGGGGCACGCAGATCTTTACAGGCTAGGCAACAGCATCCTGACTGCCATTTGGGATGAAGTCCATGGACCTATTGCCAGACCCTGTGCAGTGGCTCCTGGGTTCCTCCTGGTACCTAATGTGGCAAGAGTATGCAGGCAGTCCCTGGAGGATCAAAGAATTGATTCGACTGACTGCCCCCAACGCTCACCTGACCTAAATCAATTTGAACACCTCTGGGACATTATGTTTCGGTCAATACGAGGCAGGCAGCTTGCACGTCAGACTGTATAGGGGCTCAGTGATGTCCTGGACCAGATGTGAAAAGGAGATCCCCCAGGAAACCATTCATCACCTCATTAGGAGCCCCGATGATGTCAGGCATGCATACAAGCATGTTGGGACAGTACAAAAAACTGAGGACCATTTTGAGTGTCTGCAATTAAATGTCAGCAAACCGGACCAGCCTGCTGCATCATTTTTTTTTGCTTTAATATCCGGGGTGTCTTTGAAATCAGCCCTCTGTAAGTTGATAAGTTTCATTTCCATTAAATGCAGTGGCGTTTTTTCATTCCTAATACATTATCAAGGTGGATGTGCTATTTAAATTATTAAATAAATAGTCACATATTTGAGCACACATTAATTTAAAAAAGTCCCATTGCAAAAGACAGCTAGTGACAGTTTCTAATTGCATTTTGAAATAATGCAAAAGAAACCACGAAAAATACTTTTTAACATGAAATTCTTCATCACAAAATGAAGAAAATGCACTTTTCATTCAACTTTTTTTGTACCACAAAAACAAAAATATCAGTAGATAGTCTAATCCAAACAGAACAAAATTCTGGAGTTCCCACATGGCACTCTGATTATAACTGGAAAAATAATGTTGAATATATACAGTACCAGTTAAAAGTTTGGACACACCCATCCGTTTGACTGGTACTGTACATATTTTCACATTTTTGAGATCCACAGTGTGGGTATGCACATCACCCCTGAGGAGTCTTATGATTCAGGTTAAGTTTACAATATTACACAGTTCTATCTCTTCATGTCCTTCATTGAATCAATAAATCTTCTCTGTGGTCTTTTACCTCCATATTCAACAACTGTTCTCCAGTATATCCAACGTGTCTCCGTTCACATGTCTAAACCATCTCAGCCTTACCTCTCTAACTCTCTCTCCAAACCACTCAGCCTGAGTTGTCCCTGTGATATACTCATTTCTAATCCTGTCCATCCTGGTCACTCCCAATGAAAACATCTTCAGCTGTGTCCTCTCCATCTCTCCATCTCCGCCTCCTGTATTTTTGTTAGAATTTTTGTTGTTGTTATTGTTGAATACATGCATCCAATTTACTGCTGTTCACTGATCATCACCTCTCTTCGTAACCTACCTTCAACAAGTCTTTCCTATAGATTCATGGAATGGCTCATCAGTTTTACCCCTCTGTAGCTATTACACCTCTACAGATCACTCTTGTTCTTGGAAATCATCACCAGTACATTTCTTCTCCATTCCTCAGGCATCCTCACACTCTCCAAGTCTGTGTTAAACCTTCTGGTTAAAAAGTCCACTGCCCTCTCTCCAAGACAGACCTCTATATGTCCTATCTGGCCTTTCTGCTCTATATTCTCTTCATAGCTGCCCTCACTCCCTCCTTACTAATCATCTTTACTTTCTGATTCACTATCTGTCCTCCATCTGATCTCCTTTTTCTTCATTCCTCAGCTCCTCAAAGTCATCCCTGAACTCTGGGCCACATCCTTCCTTCTTCTTCCATCATTTAATCCATTAAGCCTTCCACTGGAATAAAATACAATCTCCATTCGCAGGACTTTTATCATTTTACTGTTCCTAATGTCCGAACAGAAACGGGGAAGAAAGCTTTTAGATTTTCTCTGAGTAAATGGAACATTTTGCATTTAGAGCTTAAGCTCCAAAGTCTGGTATCACTGAATGTACTCAAAACCAGGCTTCAGAAGTGCAAAGGTTTTTAATATGAGTGCAAATGTTGATAATTCTTGCAAACTCTTTTTATCTAATTTTGAATATTCAATTATTTGTATTTTTTTTCTTTGTGTATATTTGTGTAATTTTTGTGTTGAAACTTTATGTGCTGCCCTTGTTGGCCAGGTCTCTCTTGCAAAAGAAATCTTGGATCAACGTGACAAACCTGGGAAAATAAAGGTTATAATAAATATCCGAGTTATGATACCTCTGTATCCCTCACACATACGGACAATATCCTGAAGAATGTGCACCGGATCTCTGACAGATACGTTTTGGAGATTTCTCCATAGACGGAGAAGATTGGACTCTGAAAAATCCAAACTCTGAATGAACATACGTTACATATCCAGATAATATCCATTTAAAAATCTGTGGCAGCTCAGATCTCCCCGCATTCTCTCCATAAACATTATGGTCATGTGGCACATCCATAAAGTTGGATCTGCCAAGGCTCAATCTGGAGTGTTCCGGATCTTTCCAGATGCAGGCCCTTTTTGTCCAGTGTTCACCTTAATGTGTTGGTCTTCTTGATTTCAAAAACCATCCTGCAGACCACCATCCCATAATGCTTAGCTACATTCTCTTAGAGACTGCACCTTTTGCATAAGATGTAAATCACCTATGTGCACCTTCCTCCACCTTTATCATCTGATCATAAGGTCTTGTGAGTACCACTCAAACAAAACGTTTTGTTTTGTTTTGTTTTGTTTTGTTTTGTTTTGTTTTGTTTTGTTTTGTTTTGTTGTTTTGTTTTGTTTTGTTTGTTTTTGTTTTTTTTTTTTTTTTTTTTTTTTTTTGTTTTGTTTTTTTTTGTTTTGTTTTGTTTTGTTTTGTTTTGTTTTGTTTTGTTTTGTTTTGTTTTGTTTTGTTTTGTTTTGTTTTGTTTTGTGTCACATCATAATCACTAAATAAGGTGATGGGGGATTCTACAGACACTACAGAGATGCCACATAAAGAAGGTCAATATTTACTGTGGTTTTATCCAGCAAAGTGTTCATTTAGTGGGACAAAGTTTTGTTTTGCTTTTTACACCACACAGTCTACAACAGCTACAAATGGTGCTTGGTTTACTCATGCAGCTGGTATGACTCAGGCTGTTTCAGGTTTCTGTGATCTTAAGCATCCAGTCCAACAACTTGAAACTACCTACAGCTCCTGTTTGAATCCAGCGGCTTCATGGATAGCAGCAACAGTAGCCACCAAGGTTGCAGATATGAACTGTGGTTCTGGAATGACAGAGCACAGGGCAACATAAATTGTTCTGAAATGTAATTAAAGTTATTTTGCTAAGTTTTGCTGCTCCGTCCCAAAAAGCTCTTAATTTGCACACATTTCAATTTTTTTTCCTTCTTTTTCATAGTGCAAGAGACCTGGGATTAATTATGTTAGGGTTCTAGGGCTTTGACCCAGCATTTTGTGTTTTGGATTCTTAAGTTATGGTTTTCATATTCAGTTTGACTCCTAGTTTGCTTCCTGTTTAGTTTTCACCTTTGTGTATTTCCTTTGTGTTGTTGTTTGCACTCTTAGTTTAGTCTTTAGGTTTTCTGAAACATAATTCTTTGCTTCCCTCGCTTCCCTTAAGTCACCTTAAACTTCTCTGGGCTTCATCTCTGTGTTAGGTGTCCCCATTGTGCTGTTTTCTGTTTTAGTTTGGGAACCTTTGTCTTGTGTGTTTTGTATTCAGTTTTACTTTCCCCAGTCTCGTTTCCCTGATTAGTTCCAGTTCCGTGGTGTTTACCAACTCCCTAATTTCCTTCTGTGTGTTTGTAGCCTTTGTTTCCCCATAGTTCTTTGTCCTGTTTGTCAACCTTCCAGTGTTTCCCTGATATTCATGCTTAATTGTGGTTCACCATCAAAAAAGGTTTGATGCCTTTTTTTGAATCTGTATTTGGTGTCCTCAGTCTTCACCAAACCGGACAGAATAATGCAAATATGGAGGGACCCCACAGATTCAAATTCATCTCAGAGGAGTTTGAGGTTGTCACTCAACTTCCCTCACAGCTTTTATAGCCCACTCTGAGTCTCAGCAGAGATGGACTTTACACTATGAACTGTTTGGAATGGCCAACCCCACTGAACTCCCTTACCTCTGCAACCTGCTGCTGCACTATCACCTCTTCAGCCCCACAACTCCTCACTAGCCAGTTTCTTGCTGCTACAACCCTGCACTCTAGCCATGGTGGCTACCCACTCCTCAGCCTCACTAGTAACCTGCTCTTTGCCATCGCGGCAACCTGCTTCCCATTTGAGGAACCATGGATCCTGGCAGCAGAAGCAGACTCATCAGGGTCAAGAGATGATGGCAATGAATGCTTTCATTTCCATGTTAGCCACCTCACTGGCGGTATTGCGGGTAGTGGACGAGGAGCCTGCAACCTCCATTCCATGAGCTCTCTCTTCCAAGAGGAAGTGGAGTTCCCATCACAGTCACTCATCATCCCAGCCAGAGACCGTATGTCTCAATTCAGGGGCTGTCCTTCAAAGGCCACATTTGAAGACCAGTTATGTCACAGCGAGGCGACGAAGGCTGCCCAATCCTAAGGCTCCTTCAAATGCAGCCCACAAATGCATCCTCCCTTACCCCAGATTTAAAGGACATGCCATTTGTATCCTTTGAGGTCTACCCTACCCCAAGAATTATTGCACAGCCCAACCAAATTTTCTTTCTTCCCAAGAAGTGGCAGCAGCAGGAACAGCGGACGATTTTACTTTCAAATGTAAGATTATTTTTTGACTCTACAGAAAAGATAGCAGTACAAATGTTAAAAGTGTAAAAACGCCAGTGCCTTTTAGCTCCTAAGATTTAATTTTTTGCCTAATGTAAACTTTCATGCCAGGTCCTGCTCTTTTTTTTAAAGTAAAATATCAAGTGCTGTACAAACATGAAGCAGAATCCACGGCTAAACTCACTATGGAATGTTGTTGATTAACCTAGTTGTGTTTGGTTAGATTACACAAAACTTACTCCATTGTGTCATTTTATTTCAGGGAGCGAGTAGCTCACTTCATTCACCTCAGAGAAAATGAACAGGACCCAAAAATTCAGCGCGTGCGGCTTGGAGGTACAGCAACAATGTGCAGTTTGTAATCATACTAAAGGATAAGTAGGCGTGATAATAAGGCAGCCAGTAGAAGGTACAGTACTGTTCTTTCTAGCTGTCCTGTCAGCAGGTTTTCTCTTTTAATCCCAAATATGTCATCTAAGTAAATATTATGTGGATAACATGTGGATGTGTGTCCACTAACCAGGGATTAACAGGGATGACATGTTCTCTTATTTTCTGTCCACTACTGGGAGAATTCTGGAAAACCTGCAGAAGAAAGGCCACCCCTTTGCAGTCCAAAAGGGACACTTTGAGAAAAAAGTGTGTGCAATTGTATCCAAATATTAAGATTTTTTCTGTAATATATTATTAAACACATTTGTGTTAAAATCTTCTTTGTTGTTCTTTTTGTCAACTTCCATTTTTGATTTCCTTTGTCTTTCGGATTCCAAGTATCCAGGTTCAGGCGAGGGTGTGAGTGGGAAGTTCACTGCTGCTACTTCATCCTGATTTGGTCTCATGGATGACATGTTGGAAAACAGGACTTCCACCATGCCTGCTGTTGTAATTGCCACCATCCACGAGGAAACTCCAGGGCCAAGTTCAGCAATGGGTAACTCAGAGGAGGATGAGGATCAGCAGGAGCAATAGACAAGAAAAAGAAAGAGACAGAGAGGATGAACTGCTGGATTTAATTAGAGGACATGAGGTCGCAGAGGGAAGTGGAGGAGAGGAGGAAACAAGAGAGAGGATAGACAGACTGGATTACTGCAGAAACTTGTTAAAGTAAAAAAAAAAAGTAAACAAAGATCATTGTAAATATGTTTAATTTATTTACCTAAAATTCTTTTTTGAACACATGAATAATGAAAATGTAATGAAGAGCAATGCAGCAGAAAAGACAACAAGGTTTTTAGAAAATAAACTTGGGAAAACTCCAGAATTAACCTGAGTGTCCCAGTAGGGACAGGATATTTTTGTTTGTTTGTTTGTTTGTTTGTTTGTTTGTTTGTTTGTTTGTTTGTTTGTTTGTTTGTTTCGTTTCTAACCAAGTCTGACTTCTGGCTGAGCAGGGAGTCTCTGACAGTGCTGTTAAATCTGTTGAATCAGGGTAGGAGAAACTGATGAGGCACCAACACTGAGACCTTGGTTTGTCTTTTCTCATCATTCGTGCTCGTCTCCAGAGGGTGCTTTGGGATGCTTCCTTCCACTGTCCACCACATCATCCATCACCTGGGTCTGCAGGGCTGACTCGAGTGCCAGCTGCCATGCCACTAAGATGTATTCATAAAGAGGCAAAAATAGAACCTGGTGCATACAAAATGCTGTTGATATGATAATAGTACTAGTATTCAAGCACTTTAACAATGGACTATGAACAGGAATACTAGCCTGCTAACAACATTGGTGATGGGATACCTGCTCCAGGGCAGACACCTCAGCAGACAGCTGGTCCCGCCAGAGAGCAACACTCACTCCCTACAAACCAGTCTCACTTCATCCTCTGCTGCATCTCCTTTGATTTTTAATAAAACCCATTGCTGCAGCCAGGGGCAGTGCAGAAGTGACCCTCTTAGACTGCTTTTTAGTTTTACTTTCCTTGTTTTCCACTGAGTCATCAGTTAGCTAAAATTAATTATCAAAGTCTATTAGTGGCACCAGTCATTTAATAATTCATCATTTAATCAGTGAATTTTGTTTCTATTTTTTGTCTCTTTAACTTATTTATTTTTAATGAATTTTGATTCACTAAAATCGCTATTTGTACACACACACACACACACATATATATATACCAGAAGAACTGATGATCGCACCAGCAACAAAATTTTTTTTAATTGCCTTCTAATGTCTACAGGCTGTTTATTTGTAACATCCAGCGTGCCCGCTTTACAGACATCTGTTGTGCACTAGCATCCAACTTGTGGCAGCGTGCCTTTGTGTGACTGTGCTCAACTCAGCCTTGTTTTCGTACACCACTATTGCATTTAATCCTTAGTAATTACTAAACTCTGCCTCTGTCTTCCACAGTGTGTCTTTTGCTCTTTTCTTCCCCTCACCCCCAACCAGTCATGACAGATGGCTGCCCCTCCCTGGGCCTGGTTCCGCTGGAGGTTTCTTCCCTTCCTTCCCATCGTCACAAAGCTCCTGCTCATAGGTGGTCATCTGATTGGTGTTGAGGTTTTTGCTTTGTTTTTGTCTGTATATTGTAGGGTCTTTTGCCTACAGTATTAAGTGCCTTGAGGCAACAGTTGTTTTGAATTGGCACTTTATAAATGAAATTGAAATTAAGTCTTTTTATCTGACTATTCTGTCTGCTTTTTTATCCTGTCTTTTTATGTTTATAAAGGTGATTCAAATAACCCAGGAAGATATGCAATCTTCTTTTTACTCAGGTTGAAACACTTGGGACTTAAGTACTTGCATCTTTGTATTACTATCCTGGGAATGTTTCCATCTATTTGTGTATTTTCATTGATATGCCATTGGTTAAACTTGCTTTGAGTTATGGACTCATTGCAGAGATGTGAAGTGAAAGGAGCTCTACACAAGCCATTAAGTGACAGTGACAGTATTATTTTGCTTGCATTTGTGTGCAACTCATGCTTGTGCTCTAGGGCAAGCCAAAATAGAAATGAAGCACTCACAAGACTGTCCTGTACTATTATGTAGCATCTTTAATGCTACTGAATGTCATATAAATTGTACAATAAGTGAGACCAACATAGACCAATGTGTGCATGACAGTTTAACAACAAAGTTGAATTGCATGTTGCAAAGCATCCATAACTTGTAGAGCAAAGAAAATTCTATATAAAAGTTAGCAAACATTAGCCAGAATAAAGGCCGGTCAGGATCAGGTTTGATCTCAAACTGACAGTCCAACTCCCATTTTCCCAAATGTTCACTGGGAAAAAAACAGCTTTCTTTTGGCTCATGTTAGCTAACTTCAGTTTACTTTTTAATGCATATAAATTGTGATACTCACAAGTCACATCAGTGTTTGTTTTGCTGAACTTGTAGAGTTCTTGTTGGAGTCTGTGTTATTACTAGTGTTGCAGCTAATGTTAGGGATTAGTGGACTCTGTTTTTAAGCTACAATTAGTTACTCACTTTGACTAAAATTAAGGCATTCATGCACGGCACTCAGGAGATTTTCACATAAAATTTATCCTGTCCTTCACATAGAAGCCGCTCTGTGCTGGTAGAGGTAACAGAGTCTTAGAAGGTTTAATATTTTGTAATCCATTGGCAATGGAAAGTGTCTCATTAATGAAAAAATTTTACATAAACATTTAACGAAACCACTTTTATTTTAAAAGTGTAAATAGACTGGTACTTATATAGTACTTTTTGACTCTCACTGATTAGTCAAAGTACTTTTTACTACAAGCCTCATTCATCCACTCACACACACATATTCACTGATTTCTATACCCAACTGCCTCGACTAACTTTTGTACACACTCAGTCCAGTGGATGCACTGGGAGCACCACGGGGCTCAGGATACTTTGACATGCAGACTGGAGAATCTGGGGAGTGATTAGTAGATGACCCACTCTACCTCTTGAGCCATAGTTGTGTCTACATAGGGACTTTAATCTTTCAGAATTTACAGAGCAGTTTTCTCAAACTCTTTTACACATACATTTTCTTTTCATCTACAAAAAAGGTGAATGTAAATCCATGTTAATTGACAGCATTTTAGCTGCAATAACTCGCTTAGGGTTTTTGTGTCATGGGTGCAAGCCTTACACTATTGCTTTTATCTGGTTTTGATCAAATAATTGGATTGCATGTGGCTGAATCCAGCAGCAGGAGGTCAGCCTGCTGCTATAAATCATATCTAACAAGTAAAATCCCTTCAGCACCAGGTTGCTGCTTGGCTTAATGAATATCCAGCTGTGACTGTGATACAAAAAGAAGTTTGGAATCATATCCAGAGATGGTTTTGTAGACTTGAATGCCTGTGAAGCGCACATACACAAAAAGATTTTTACATTTTATTCAGTTCAGTCTCAAATTCTGCTATGAGAGTATTAAAAGAGAATGCAACAGACAGGAAGGACAACAGAGCAGACATTCCATGAGGCACAAACCTTCCTTTGGGGTATCTTTTGTTGACCACCAATAGGCAATAAAGGGCAATTCAGCTACCATAAAACCATACATACCTTGTACAACTGCCTCCTCCACTTTCTCTAACCACAAATAAACACTATGGTCGATTACCCCATGGTAAAATGTGAAAGGTGGGAAAGAGAGGGAGGAAAAGGAAACAGAGACTCGGATGAAGAGAGAGGCAGACAGAGCAGAGATGAAGCTGGAGACAATGTGGCGCAACACAAATGTTGCTGTCTCAACATGGCGCACACTGCAGCGTGGGAGCTGTCTTCACCGCCTCCCTCCTTTAGTACCATACTTGCTGTCTATGTTGTCATCTTCCATTTCCTGCTCTTGTTTATTTCCTTCTGTTTTCCCCACCTTTCCCATTCCATATTTGTCCTATTTTCACAGTGAGCATTGCTTTCCTTTTCCCCAGTGTCCTTCCTTTTCCCCCTCGCCTCTCCTGAAAAATGAATGGAGGTCGGCTACTGC
>VUQK01011663.1:8038-18456 GCA_015106715.1 Bujurquina vittata
TACGTTGGATTGTAGGGTTTTTGTGTTAAAGGTTTTCTTGGTATTTGGGTTTTGTGTGGGGGGGGGGGGGGGTACTCCTTTTTTATGCCAGCATTTTTGTTGGTAATCAAATCTTTGTTCATCCCTCTCTGTGTCCAAATGAAAATGCTCCCTGCATGAAATTAGATTTACGAGCACCACCGCTGAATGTTAGCAGAAAATTAACTTCAGGTAGGATTTCTTCCCAAAATGACAATGAGACTCAACAAAACAGAGCTTTTAATGTGCATCACACCACTTCTTTTTTCCTTGAGTTCAACCATTCGCTCAAAGCGGCCTATTAACAGCTTCACTCTCATGCATCAAAATGGACACATTCAGCTCTTATATTACTTTTACTTGACAAGCTGATTTGCTCTGTTGTGCATGTAAGGAACAACACAGTTTACTTATTTAACAGCTTCGAGACTTCATTCATTGGAGGCATGTTGATTTCAAAATAATGTTTCCCATCACCAGTTTTAATAAAAACAGTGTTGTATCTAATGAGCTGCATTTTGCCCCGCAGTTTGTCTCACGGCTTCATATTAAAGTCTTTTCATTTGCACGTCAGCTAACTGCTTTGCAGTGTGCTTTTCTTTTAGCATTATTTCTCCAGTTGTAATCAATCTTTGTATTATTCTAATAAAATGCAAAAAGCCCTAGCATCCATTGTGAATTCTAATGTGCACTAATGGCTTGTACCATATGTGCAAAACAGCTTGCAGAAGTGAGTCGATTCCCAGTAGCATCACGGAAGACAAACGGATGTCTGCACTGGAATTAGTAATTGAGAGAATGAAAGATGTGTTCGTTTGTGTCTCAAAAGTTTCTCTTTCACGTTGCAGTGAAAGGCTCCTTTTTTCTTTTTTGTCAAATATTGGTTGCAAATATGGCAATATGCTGTTTATAAATACTTTAGAACAGGAAAGTCTTGGCAGTGGCTCAGATGCTAACAACACTAATTATGCACCTGCATTTTCTTAATCTAATGTTAGCACTGTGTGTGTTTATCCTTTGACTGGCTAACCTCGCCAATGCATCTAACTTTAATAGAACATTATAGGTTCTCATTAGGATCTGACAGGGACACTTAGAAGTCCACTTGGGAGATAAACAGCAGCATGCAACAGAGGGAAGAAAAGCTGTTAGTACACCCATGAATTTTTTAAAAAGTTGTGGAAAGTTAAAGTACCTTTCAGCAATGCAGTTAATTAACAAAGAGCAAATAGAAAGCGGGGGCAAAAGTTTGGTCCGGAAAGAGGTGGAAGACATGCAGAAGCACAAGCACTGCAATGTGGTGTCTGCTGTAGCCACCCAGTTTGAATACTATGGCGCTGATAACATGCAAAGTCACAAAGATCTGAGTTTGTGCACATCCATTCTCAACTCTTCAGGGTGCTATAGTGTGTATTCATTTTAAACAAAAATGAATTTCAAAATAAAACATGCTGTATGAAACCGTTCATTGGCAGTTTATGTTTTAAAATAAAGAACACCTTGCTGATTTATCGCGCCACATCATTACAGGGAACTATAACAACAGCAAAGCAGCAAAAACAGGAATGCTTACATTGCACTTTCAAGTATAAAAGTTAGAAGGCTTCCACACTTAGTCTAGTCAAAGTATCATCTCATATACCTTATTAAGGACTTACTAATGTAAAAAGACACTATGATTATGCAGTACTGATCATGTGGCATGTGATGTTCTGACTTGCTAGTGTAAAGAGGGGAGAAGATAAACTAGAGAGATGGGGAAAGAGAGAAAGAGAGAGGGAGGGAGGGGGATCTAGGGAGGCTTAAGCTTATGCAGTGATTGGTAGGGATTGCAATGTCCAATGAGACTCTAAAAGCTGCTTTAAAAATCTATTTTATCACAATTTCTCAATTTTTATCGTTTTTATCCCCACAAATCAGCCAGCCTTTATTCCCTGGAAATGGTCATCTGAGGCAGTTATTGGCTTTACACAAATGCCTTTGTGATGTCCTTTTCCCCCCCTTCTTCTTCTTCTATCAAGTTGGAAATCTAGATTGCCTGATTTTTGTTTGCCTTACTGTGTGTGAAAATTGGGTTCCCTCGGTTTTCTAGCAGAAACCCATAAGCGAAAGTAATGCTTCCACCGTGACAAGAAAAGCGCTGAGCTTTAAAGCATTGCTCACGTTGTAATATAAACCCATCAAGTCCTTTACCCCTCACTGATTTAATCCTAAATGTTTAATAGGGAATTTTACTCACTGCTGTGACACCCTTTCCTGCAAGTAAGACACACATGCTCGTGTTACGCTCACTGGATCGCTGTATCGCTGTGGAATAAGATGTAAGTTACAAATGAGGACATTTATGTATTATTTATACTTTTAGAAGATGCTTTACTTTAGAAAAAAGGTTTTACTGTTGGAATGGCATTACTGAGAGAAGGCCCCAATCAGTAGTATGTGCACAGGATGGAGAGTCCGATCTAATAGCTCATTTGTTTTCAGCTGTTGTCATGGAACACTGTGTAGCCAGTGAAGGCTTAAACAGTGAAAGCCCAAGAGGCTTTACGTTAATTCATTGCACTTTGACATGCGCTAATCTTGTCCCCATTCCTCACGAGTGTTTTGGGGTTTTTTTTTACTTAAAAAAGCGGAAAACCAATCAGTGCCATTTCACTTACCTTGTGTGATGACTGCTGTAATTGTTGCAAAGAATATCTGTAAGATCCTCCACCTCTGCCGGTACATGCTCATTTTGGCACCCGCCGCTGCACGCTATTCCAGGCAAGTTCCCTGTGTCGCCCTGTGCGGTTGGATTTTCTTTCAGTAGAGTATGTAGCGGATATTTTCATCCATTTCTGCAGTTCGGACACTTTCCATAATCACACCTGTGGGAATATGTGTGGTAGTGTAGTCCGTGCTGCAGGTAAGATGAACAGCGCATCGAGATCTGTTCAAGTCCCGGCTGTGCGTAAAAGTTGTGCGTAACGATCCTGGAGATGTCTCTCCTGGGGTCTTAGCGTCCGATCGCAAGACGTGGGAATCTTGAGCTGAAACCGTGTGACCGAGGAAGCTACGTTTGGATCATTAATACCCTTCCAAATGAATTATCTCAACAAGTCGCTCCGGCTGAGTCTCGCAGTCTGCCGCCGCGGTTGGGACTCTGCTGTGTTAAACGGTCGAAAGCAGATCACTGACTGTCTTGTGCGCAATCCTCAGGGCACTAAACTCATCATCGGTCACTGTTCATTCGCTCAGGAAACCACGTCCAGCGCGCAGCGGGCAGGATTAACCCTGCCTTGGTTTCGACTGTAATGTTATAAATGATCGTGGATGACGGATTTTGAATTTGTGATCACTTAATCTGCTTCAGTCTATGGTGAAAAACAGTCAGCATGTACAGCAAAGCTTCCATTATGGAGCTCATCAGTGAAAGTAAACAAAGACGTGGGATAAGTAGGAATTACTTCATACAGAGTCATTTCCATTGGAAACAAAACAAAACTCTGATCTGAATCTTTTTCTCTTTTTTTTTCTTGAACGTATGGTTGCTCTGCTGTGACAGATGTGATTTCCGACCAAAGCGTTCAGTTGTTATTTAAACCTTTATTATTTTAACCACATATTGGATATTAGCCATTATAAAATGTGAACGCTGAAGTAAAAACGTAACCTTGGCCTTAATCGAGCCATTTTTTTCTTTTAAACAATTCTAAACAGCGCATTTTCACTGACTTTTCTACGTTCTGTTAAATCTTTATTGAAATCGGCAACGCTGATTCTTCTTTACTCCCTAAATCAAGGGTGATTTTTGTTTTTACACAGTCGCGACCTTGTCAGACATCGCCTGGCTGAGTGCAGCTTATAATCAGTTTGAACTGCCAGGATATAGCAGGCTTATTATGGCCTGACTGCATCACACGTATTTCATTATTATAGTTCCTTCAAACTTTAGAGAGGAAAGTTCTCTTTTGAGTCTCAGTGTGAAACTTAAAAACTTTCACTGTATTTCTTTTAAATACTGTCCATCAAAATCACATTCAAAATTCAAATGGTCATTAAACTGATCAGATGGATTTGTAGTGCCCTCTTATGGTAAAGATGAGTTTCTCTGTCAGTAATCAATGGTGAGGGGGTAGCTATAGCTTGCAGCCCAGTTGCATCAGAAATTAGAAGTTTTTCCACTTATTTTTATATTTTTATTTCATTTATTCATCAGATGACCTGATGAACAGAAGATTACAATTTATGTATCCAATGTCTTTAAATGCAAATGAGTAACATTAACACTTTTTGTTTGTTAGTTTGTTTTGCATGAACAGAGATGACAGTAAGAAGAAATGCAACTGCTTATCCATCTTTCAGGAACAAAACCAAAAATATGCATTAATATCTCAGCGGCAGAACTCGGGGCACACAATGTCTTATTTTAAGAAAAAGTTACTTGTTTGTGTCTTGTAGTTAGAGCCTACAGACTTGCTTTGGTAAGTGTAATAGGGCTTTATTGACTAATAAAGAGGATTAACCAACATATCAACACACAGC
Source organism: Bujurquina vittata (assembly GCA_015106715.1). NCBI lineage: Eukaryota > Metazoa > Chordata > Actinopteri > Cichliformes > Cichlidae > Bujurquina > Bujurquina vittata. The sequence continues at coordinate 12,581 of VUQK01011663.1, forward strand.
GTGTGACCAAAGCTCACAGTATCTGGAGACAGGAAAAAGTTGCCACGAGCTACCGCTGTGAGCATATTTGAGCTCCTCCCTAGCACTGCAGCACTGTGATAAGCAGCAACAGCAGCAGCAGCATCTGTATGTTGGGGTTGCTCCAGCATGCTGTAGTGCTGCCAGAGGATAATTTAGATCCCTTTCCATTTACCTGCTCCTCGCACAGAGAGAAACACCAGCTACACTATGTATTGTATTGGGAAAGGCTGTGAAGTAGTAACCCCCCCCCCCCCTCCCCCCAAGGGTGGTGCACGTTCATACTTGTAAATGCAGGACTGGAAAGTGTACGAAAATAATAATTGTCATAAATGCATGCAAATGTTTCATCACATTGAGCCTACCTTAATAGCTCCAAGTAAACCTTTCACCACTATGGAAATTAGACAGTTTGATTCGAGTTACTGGCAGCTAAATGTTTGAGTAACTCCCCAGCCAAATTTTAATTAAAACAGCAGAAGCTTGCTGCTATAATGAAGCCTGATGTTGCGCATAAGGCCTATCACTTGACACACGTGTCATACATTCACCCATCATCTGACATGACATCAAGCTGCCAGGAAAAAAAAAATTGTGACCTTGTGGCCCACCTCAAGAGAATCTAGGGAGCCTCCAGCAGTGCTTTAAGATGCAGAAAAAAATAAATAAATAAATAAAAAACATCTGGTGAAACCTGTCAAGAATATGATATGAACACTTACAGGACAGAGAAACATCCCAAGCCTCCGGATATGCAAGTTAGGAGATTGACATAGATGGATGTCGAGGAAGAAATATGCTAGAGTGGGGAGAGTGGCCATAAGCTTGTGATAGATGTGAGTGCCACAAGGAAGGGAATGCGTTTTCAATGTACATCATCCTTCTGTTTGACAGATAGAGGTAATGTCTGCTGAGGTGCATTTAGCCACACATAACGCTCCAATGTTCCTATTCTCATTTCCACTGCGAATACAGACTGTGCGCTAAAATTTACATATCTTTACAATAACATTTTTATGAAACATTAAAGGTTGAACATGCACAATCACGTGGAACCTTTCTGTATCTGTGGACTGATCTGCATTCTTGTGTATATGTCTTTCACCAGACCTTCCTGCTGGACTGTATTGCTATACAATAATTATTTTTTCATTAATATCATTCACTTTGTGTTCTCTTTGATAATAATATATTTGTGGGGGTTGATAATCTTTCAGTGAATATTCATGAGTGACTGGCTTTATAACAGTTTTTTGTTGCACATTTTGGGGAAATACATATACTGACCAGCCACTTCATTAACTGCAACTGTTCAACTCTTTGTTAAAGAAATTACCTAATCAACCAATCACATGGCAGCAACTCTGCATTAAAGCATGTCCAGGCTACCAGCTGAAGTTCAAACTGAGCTTCAGAATGAGGAAGAAAGGTAATTTAAGTGACTTTGAACGTGGCATGGGTGGTGGTGCCAGATGGGCTGGTCTGAATATTACAAAGACCGCTGATCTGCTGGGATTTTCCCACACAGCCATCTGTAGGGTTTACAGAGAATGGTCCAAAAAAGAGAAACTATCCCGTGAGCGGCAGTTCTCTGCCTGAAAATGTTTTGCTGATATCAGAGGTCAGAGGAGAATGGCCAGACTGCTTCGAGCTGAAAAGAAGGCAACTCGTTACAACCAAAGTACGCAGGAGAGCATTTCTGAATGCACAACACGTTGAACCTCGAAGCAGATGGGCTGCAACAGCACAAGGCCACATCAGATGCCACTCCTACGAAGAACAGGAACCTAAGGCTACAATTCAGACAGGCTCACTAAAATTGGACAATAGAAAGTTGAGAAAACATTGCCTGGCCTGATGAGTCTCTATTTCTGCTGCAACATTCAGATGGTAGGGTCAGAATTTGGCACAAACAACAGGAAAACATCCTGCCTTGTGTCAACAAGGCGGCTGGTGGTGAAATGGTGTGGGGCATATTTTCTTGGTGCATTTTAAACCCCTTAGTACTGACTGAGCATCCTTTAAATTTCAACAGCCTACCCGAATACAGTTGCTGTACATGCTCATCCCTTTATGATCACAGTGCACCCATCTTCTGATGGGTTGAACATGACAATGACTTCACTGTACTCAAATAGCCTCCACATTCACCAGCTCTCATTCCAATAGAATCCAATAGATTCCCATCATGGATGTGCAGCCAACAAATTGGCAACACCTGTGTGGTGCTATCCTGTCAAAAAGGAACAAAATCTCTCAGGAGTGGTTCCAGCACCCTGTTGAATGTATGCTATGGTGTTTAATTAGTCTGAAGGCGAACGGGGGTCCAAGCCAACACTAGCAAGGTGCATCTAATAAAGCACCTTGCTAGTGAGTGTATATTTGCCTTGTTGCTGAATAACAGTTAAGACAGACCTTTTTAAATGTCACCATTTTGAGACAGTGGAAATACTAAGCAACCACAGGTGTTCCTAATGACATCCTGTCCTTTTAGGTGCAAAGCCATAATTAATGTGATTAGCAACACCTCAGCTGACAAATTTCGGGTGAAAAAGGCCACCGTGAAGAGGATTTATTGACTTTACTTTCATATCTGTTAACAAGCTTCAAACCTGAACACCGCCGGAAACTGTGACCCTATATTTCTTTAAAAACAAACAACATGTAGGAGAGTTTCTTTCAGAAATAAGAAAAAAACAAGTGGCAGAAAAAAACAAACCAAGTCTTTAGATAAAAACTCAAAAGTTTTGCAGCTCTATACAGTAAAACAGACACAAATTGGTTTGCTACTTTCAATAAAGGATTTCTAAACACTTTATAAACCAGGCCTTGCAAGAAACTTGAACACTTTTGAAAAGAAAGTTCACCCTGAGAAAAAGAAGCTATAACTCTGAGAGTGCTAAGTACCAACACTGTGCCAGTGTTCGCTCGTACTGTGGATTGGGACTGATCTCCATATTTATCCTGAAGTTATCTTGGCCATAACTCTCTTCGAAGTTGGCTCTCACGCAGGCTCTGCAGTGTTGATCAGTTTTGACTAATTGACAGTTATTTTGAGTTAACAAGTGTTGACATTTCTCACATTTCTCATCAGATAAAACAACACCTTTGCAGACAGAGCTTGTTCTTCTGTCTGCTGAGGTGTTTAATTAGTCCAAAGAAAACTGGCAACATGTTGATTTTTAATAACTCATTATTTTTTTTTTATTTTGGATGCAGAGAAGGGATCATTTCCCTGCTCTGCGTGAATCGGGTTATGGGCTTTTTAGCAGAGACTCTGGGCTTCTTTCAGGTGGCGGTGGCTAAAACTGGACACTGGAACAAACTGCTTTCCAAAATGTCAGTGCAATTTGAATGGGAACAGGAATGAAAATCTGACAAGTCAAACTACCCCCACCTATGCTTCAGTCTTCTTAAAACTATGTCAGTCACTTTGTGTAACTACAGTTGAGAAGCTTGTGTATAGCTACACCTTTTCATCCTATACTTCAAAAAGTACATTATATCACATGCAATGAATAAAAAGCCTACTGATACCACTAATGCCCATTTTCCCATTATAGTCTACACTGATTTTTTTTTTTAAAAAGCCACAGGCAAACCCTTAATTTGCTGCAGGCTTTGTCTTTTTAAATGCCAACAAAAATGGCCTCTGCATGTCTTTAACAGGCGGAAGATGACTGGAGGCTTTATGACATGCATGCACAGCTTCTGCTGCATTCCCACACAAGCTGCTCCTCTCCAAATATTAATGACAAATCTAGTCTAACGTATGAGGTATGAAGCAAAGACCTGAGCAAACATAAGCTCAAATGGCTCAAATACGCCCAGGAGCCTGAGCTTTCATCAACCCCCAGGGTCCAAGAGGCATACAGTTTAGCTCTGCAGTGTCACCAAGAGGTAGTCAAAAGCATTCATTAAGCTTGATTATATCAGTGATTCACTGGCCCTATTTAATTTAATGACAGCAACACAAAGATGAATGTCCTGCCAGTGGTCTTGAGTATAGGCTCTGATTTTTAAATACATTTTTGCCCACTGCTTTAATTGAACACCACACATCAGTAGTTGTTTTCTTTATACTAAAGTCTTTTACAAGGAAATGCTGTCTGCAGCGTCCTAATCTAGCCCAAACTGGGCCATGAGAGACAGCTCTCCATGTTTGGGTTGAATACCCCCAGGCAGCTGAAGACGAGTTTGTTTAGCCTAATCTCCACTGTGTGATGTGTGACTTCTTCCCCTGCTGTCATACTCATGTAATCTGCTGTTTGTGCCGCTTTAAGCCCGGGAAGTAGCAACGGGTTGAAGCGGCAAGACTACATGATGGGAACTGTCATCTCTGTCCCATCGATGGGTGCTGCCAGTATCCTGCTAATCCCCAGAGTAATCCCACCACCACAACAGAGAAATCAAGCGCACCAAGGCAGGCAGGACAGGGCACTGCAATATTCCAAACAGCCAGTGCATGCTGTAACATACCCACACACACACGCACACAGTGTTAACACACTGACAGCGGGCGCTTCACATAAAAATTGGCTGTCACGCTTGACGATTGAATTGATGTTTTCATGTCTAAACAAATAACAAAAAAAAAAAAAAGTATGAAGCCACTAAGGACTGTTTGATGTTTGAATGAAACAGAGTGGCATCCCTGATAGGGGAAAAAAACGCAACTGAATGATTGAGATCTGTGGCACATTTCTACACTGCCATATTGTTTCCTGACCTCCTGAAGTGATCCAAAAGGAGAAATCCCATCACGATCGTCAGAAACGATTGGAACACAAACACTCAGAATGATCAAACTGTCTTTTTCAGTTTTCATTTTGTTTTCAAGCTCTGTAAAAGCAGAGGATCACGTGGATCACTCAACCGAGTCAAAAAGAAAGAGGGGAGGAAAAATGATGTCACTTTCCTGTGCCATCGCAGCTTTCTAAAATAGCACAAACCAGATCCCAGATGTTTGACTCCTTCTCACTGTGATTCAAACCTTTCTTTCTTCTCATATTTGTGTTTCTTCTTCTCTAATGAGGGGGCTTTGTTGTCTTTGAGACAAATGAGTCATACCGGACGCCATCTAAACAAGTCTCTGAGAAATACATTAGCAGTAACAACGTAAAGCAGCCACAAAGCCTTTACATCTATAGGTTTGCTTCCCTTTAAAGCCAAAGGAATACACATTTTAGGCAATTACCATACAGTTAGTTTACCTCCTACAAAGTTTATTATAGTTACAAACCATTCATCTCTTACTTTATTACCTGTTCAGGATGGAGTAAGCAAAGAGGTAGTTGAGTAAATAAAAATCCCTGATGCAATAATCAGACCTCAGTTAAGTGGCCTGCCTCATAAAACACATTATGATGATCCGCTCCCTTTGGTCTCATTCATCTATCATTCATTTTATTTTTCACTATGCTATAGCAGCATGGCTCCGAGAGAGTGTGGCAGGTAATATTCTACCAGCATTTGTGTTAACTGATAATCCACTTTAGCTGAATGGAAACACTGTTTTTATGAGTTTGCTTTAGAGTCGCTTCGAAATCCAGTGAAACAGTGAAACTGATAATTGCTTTTGAATGGGTGGCAGTTTAATCTGAACAACTGTCCTCCGGTGAGTTTTCTTCCTGCAGGCTCATTGGAGCAATTTGAATTTGTCCAATACTTTGATTTCTGACCACGTACATGCTAAATAAATATGGCCTCTACAATTAATTAGCAGCTATTAGCACAGAAGCTTATAAGGAAATCTCTGCTAGCATCTGCACCCCCCCCCCCCCAAAAAAAGGGGCCCCAATCAAACAAAACAAGCGGGCTTTTTTTTGGGGGGGGGGGGTTTCCCAAAAAACCATTTT
>VUQK01011663.1:18476-63093 GCA_015106715.1 Bujurquina vittata
ACAAAACTTAAAGGAAAACCCTGCCAGGCTCCGCCCCCCCCCCCCCCCAAAAAAAGGGGCCTCATATCAAAGCAAACAAGAGGTCTTTTTTTTAGGGGGGGGGGTCTTCCTCAGAACATCATTGTAAATACGTTATGCTAAGTAATGTAAAATAAGCACTGAAAGTTCTGGCACATTTTCTAAATGCAAAATAAGCTAAATGATAGATTTTTAAATTTTGAAAAATGGTTTCACCCACAAATGCCTCAAAGTGATTTGATCTATTTCCTAACTTCTCCATTCTGCAAACTCTGCAAAGGTGAATGTAAAGCAAAGCATGTGGGAGGCAGTTTTTTGTTTCTTTTTTTTGATTCTACCACTTACAGAATGAAATTTATTCATGGATGTAACCAGACTGCATTTGGTTAGCACCATTATCTCCCAGCTGAATCGTGTGCTTCAGTGCAGCCACCATATTGTTACGGGGCAGCAACATCTGCCATTGCATGTTTATGTTTATAACTAGCCAAATTAAACCAATTTTCAAGGGGTCTGGTATTTTAATCCCCCCCCCACACACACACACACACACAAATTTTTTTCTCCTGTGCCTCACCTCTGCCTGTTGCGCCAAACATATGCATAGCACATCAATGACACATTTATAATACAGAAATGCCTGGAAGGAAGTTTCCAATTTTTCAGATGTAAAGGAAAACATCCAAGAATAACATAATAAAGTGATGTTGTTTTTTTAAGGCAGCATCTCTGGCTCCATGACAGCTATAGTGGATTAAATAGTGACTACAATACAGTTCAGGTGACAGCTGTAGAGGTCAGACAAGGACACTAAACAGACTCTTCTATCTGATGCTGGCAAGCAGAGAGGGCCTTGACCCAAATTTAATATGTTTGCCAAAAGGACATGTACATACTCAGTATGAGAAGGTTGTTGGCTGTGCACTTTAACAGTAAAAAAGAAGTAAGACTTGATGATAAAGTGATGTCTGTAATCGTAAGAGTGAACTAAAGGGCAAAGATGACAGGTTATATGAGTGCAAGGACAATTAAGTACAACGCAGGTGTGCTGCAAAGATATTAATCCAGCTGGAGAGGGGCCCATAAATGCCACCCAAAGGACCAATGAGGCTGATGAGGTTGATGGAGGGGTCAACGTGACTGAGCTGCAACACCCCATTGGTTGAACATTAAGGTCATGAGGTGGACCTTCACAGAATCAGATTGTCAAGGATGAGAAGTGCCGGAGGTGACGTTCAATAAAACATGAGAGCAATCTTCTCACCATGAGTAAAAGTACTCAGCTGTTCAACTCCAGGCAGCCCAAACAGATTTCCCCTGTGGGCCAAAAGCACTGCAGCTGCTCATTCACCACGGCCGGCAATCCACGCTGCCATCAAATCGACAGCCATTGGCAGAAATAGTGCTGGAAATTGGTCAAACTATCACACAGTATCTGACCTCTGACAAAGCTTATCTTGCACATGAAAACGTATGGCGCTGGAATCACAGTGTCTGTCTGCACCGGCTCCTCTTTCTGCCTCATTAGTTGCCGATATTGGATAGGTTATCTCTGCTTGCAGCCCATTTTAAGGTTGTAGCTAGCTCACCTTATCCTGAAACTGCAGCAGTGGAAAGGTTGCATTTTTTTGTGGGAATATCACACCCCAAACGCTTTTTTTTAATATTGTGATTAGATATGCGCTAGCTGTTTCTCCCGTATGTTTCCTGTGTAGCAATTAAGGTGTGTCAGTGATGGCTACATCCTGAGTTGGTTCCATAGTCAAGACTGCCTGCTACAGGGCATGAAATGAGGAGGAGACAGATGATAAGCTTCTCTCTCACGCTCTGGGGAGCACAGTCAGTCATGATGGAATGAATCATGATGGGCAGGAGTCTCTGAGTAAGAAAGTATGTTTTACAACCACAATATGGTTGGACACGCTCATTGGGCTCCTGGAGTACTGAAAGCAAGAAAATCCCCCAAAATGATGTGTGACTAATGTGTATATATATATATACAGTTTATTTTCCTTTACTGGGCAATATCCCTTAATTAGATCTGAGACATATACATGTATGTGCCTTGGTTTTGATTTAATTCACTGGCATAAAAAGGCATAGCAGCCTAAAATCAGGAAGTGCAGCAGACTGCAAATATCAAACTTACAAGTCTTCCCTTCAGCATTCTTAAAGACACTCTGAAAGACCAGAGGGGCTGCACATCTTAAGCCCAATTTCCTTTCACTGATAGAGTGCCAGGTTCGAGGAATTACCTGGCAAAGCGTGATCAGGTCCAGAGGATTAACAAGAATATTCTCTTCCAAAAGTCAGAGAACTTTTTTCATCTCCAGAGGGTGGTTTAGGAAAAGGCCAACGAGTGGATGTCAGAGCTCAACTTTAATTTATGTATATTTCTTTTCAAGCAAACTCACAACAGCATGACATGCAGTCTGAGCAGTTAGTCAGCCATGTTATTAGATTTTTTTTTTCTTGCTGGAGAAGATGGTGTGCACATGAGAAGTTGCAGGACAAGCAACATGTCAATTTAATAGGAAGTGAACGAGGAGATGCAACATTTTGGGATATTTAATCATGTTGTGTCATACAAATGATCAGGTAAAATGTGTGAATGTCTAAATATTCAATCAGCAGAGGCACAGCAGTGCAGCTGTGCTGCCATCTAGTGCTTCAGTGCTGCACCTCATTGCTTGGTGCTGGTGGGCTTACAGCGGAACAGAAAACAAATAATTTTCTGGACTGCTATCATTTAATTTTCATTTATTTTCTGTGAAGCCTGTGTGTGTGTGTGTGTGTGTGTGTGTGTGTCACTGAGGACTGGGCCTAGTACAGTATGTGCTTTTACTCAAAGGATCTCATGTCAAGGAGTAGCACATCGTCACCTTGTTAAAATAATGGCCTAAGTCATTTTTTAAGGAAAGTTTTATTTTTGCCTAAATCATGTAGATTTCTATTTTTTGTTGACTTTTTTGTCTTCTCTGCAAACCCTTAAAAAACGACTTAGGCCATTATTTTAACAAGGTATGAAAGCTGTGGTCATGGCAGTGTTATTTCCACACACCATATTTAACTCCGTGGTGTGCGTCTGTGTTGGACTTTGAAATTTTGTTCTGCTGCTCTAACATATTAAAAATCACAGTTACAAGAAAATGTGCATTGGAGGTAGTGTCAACTAAAAAAGTCAATAAAAATACCGATCATATAGAAATTTCAGGACAGACCATAAGTTCACTGGAAAAAAAATTAAGAACAGCTAAATGTTGTGTTAGATAAACAGAAAAGGTAAGGAAATGCATTGTTTGCTGCTTATACATGTGGCACCATTTAAGGAGAAATAAACAGATTTTCTTTGTTACAACAAAGAAAGCCTCGACCAAACACGGACTTCCTTTTGCGCTAACTGTATGATGGGAAACAGCCTTTTTCACTTTCACTGATACCCCAGCATAGCATCGTTTAACATAAAGACTGCAAACTGGGGAGATAGATAGGCTATTTCTGTCCAAAGGTGACTTTAGAACTCTACCAGAAAATCTAAATAAAGTAGTTAACATGAGCTGAAATGGCGATGGATGTTCTATTGGTTGGGAACAGTCATGCTCTAATGTCTGTGAGGTGAGAGTCAGTGTGCTGTGCCCAGCTAAGAAACAGTTCAGCTATGGAAAACCCTTAGGGCCTCTTGGATTAAAGCATCAACCATGAAGTACCTACATGTGTCCAGACTGAGGCCTTCATCTCTCATCTTCACTTTTCGTTTCCTACTGTTAGGCACACTGTCGCTGGACAAAACCAGCCCAGCAGTTTCCCCGTTTTCAGCATTTTTACTAACTAAGCTTGCAAGTTGTTGGATCAAATAAAATTGTTTTTAGATGGTGGAATTAACCTAAGACACCACAAACGTTGGGCAATGCAATGGATTCATACTAAGAACTGAGAAAATTTGATATTTCTTTTAATTACTTTGTTGATCCAAAGAACTTCAAACAATGTAAACAATTCCTCCATCCACACACAGTTCTTCTAATCTGTGCTTACATTTTAGCACATCATGAGAGGAAACTGTTAAAATATAAAATGAAATTTTAAATCATAGTTTGCATGTTAGTCTCTCAGTTTTGGAAATACATTGCCAGGTCACAGTAATTTTGAGCACTGCAAAATGCATTCCCTGCTGCTGTAGGCTTTAGACATCAGCAGGACACTGCATATGATAAAAGTCATCATTAGCCCTTAACTTTGTCTTAAGTTAACTACTTTCCATTACTGAACAGTCTGTAATCTTCAGTGCTTCAGAATAACACAATCTGAATCTCTTTCTAGGCCCCATAACAAGCTCCCAAAGAAAACTACATACGCTCAGTTACAGTGCCAAAATTGGAAGCAATCCCTTTTTGGACTTAGAGTAGGAATTTCTTTCATCACTTGAGGTGATATAGATGTCACCTTGAGTTTTGTTATTGCTCTGCTGTCCTCCATGGGCAGCTGTTGTACTGTGGCTCGACTCCATGATTGACTGTGTATGCTCCAGACGGGCCACACCAGGACAGAGCCACTTATCACTCCGGGAGCAATGGATGACCCAGGAACAGAGATGCAGCCTGGACTGCACACTGTGTCATCTGTCTGCCAGCCGCCCAGGTGAACCAGAGGATGAGGAGATGAGCAGAACTGAGATTTAGAGCCAGACCTTCCTCACATTATCTCCCTCATACCATTGCTCATGGTGCTACATTTCCTGGAGCTAAGAGCCAGTGGAAGAGACTTTACATCTGGGGAATAATGGGACAGCTGAAGGATGAGGAGAGGCATGTAACACCATCCGGTCCATGCTGTTATCATTGTATTTTTAATTAAAATTAGACTCCAACTCTGTGTATTTGTCAAGCTCAATATGTTGCGGTGAACTGGTCTTGTCAGAACTGACGCAAGGGCATATCGTCAGCTGTGCACCAATGCCAGCTTGACAAATGTCAGAACATTTATTCTCAAGGAAAGGAGATTACAGTTTGATCATAAACGTTCCCTTCACCCTCATCCTGAACCTCTTCTGCTCCACAGTATAATATTATTAAAGTTGTGAGTACTTCGATGGATGACCATGCCAGGGGATTAAATCATTTGCAACAAAATAAGCGTACATCTGATAAAACAAGAAAAACTCAGCTACAGCATTTGTACATAAAATACAAGCTCTTTCCATAATTGTGTGCATGTACAGTTCAGTCAGCTGTTCAGTCTGCTGTTTGTGAGGCAGCGAGGCACACAGAGAGAGACACATCTTTGCATCCAGGGAGAGCAGAGGGAGAAATGGTACATTCAGTGGAGCTGACAGGTACCTACCTCTGATTCAGTGTGATTTATTTCCACATAGAGCCTGGACGTGGCCAGTGCATCGGCAGGTCAATTTGGTTTGGGTAGAAGAAGAGCTCTCTGATTGATAGAGAGAGGGCCAGCCATGTTCTCTACGCTTGGCTCCCCCTCCATCAGGGCCCCTGCTACGGCCGATTAATCCTAAACACACAGAGTGGAGGCTCTGGCAGGGATTTTGTGTGCATTTGTGTGAGCCGCCATCTCCGACCTAGCACTGCCTCCTCCTGGAAGCAAACGGCTGGATGGTTGTTTTGGTTCTGGACTTCAGTACATATATTTCTGGGGTCTTCATTACCTACAGAAGGTGCAGAATTTATAATTATCCAGACACTGGTGTCACCACTAGATGCCAACATCAACTTAATTAGGGCCCGAGCACGAATCGTGCGAAGGCCCTATTGTAATTGAAGTTCTTTTTCTATTACTATAAAACATGATTTAAACTACAATGTTAATGAATTCTAGGTGTGAATGCGAGCATGAACGGTTGTTTGTCTCTTTCTGTTAGCCCAGCGACACCCTGTACCCTGTTTCTTGCAGCTGGGATAGGCTCCAGCCCCCTGTCAAATTGCAGTTAATTAAGTGTTTTGTGGTATTTTAAGTTTTTACACCCGCGTCACCCCCAAAAACTCTGGAATGGATCCACCCTGGAGTTTTCCCCTATTGTATAGGTTTCCAGTCTGCTGTTTATCTCATCTGTTGATATGCGAGGTAAGAAGCATCCACCTTTATTTACTCTGGAAGAGGCTGTAAATGTTTGTAAAAGGAGTCTGATATGAGTCAATGAGTCAGTAACTCACTTCTGTTCAATGACAGCAATACAGAGGTGAGTTGTTAAGCATATGCTGAACTGTTCTGTCAGTAAGAGCTGCTGTATTTGCCACTGTTTGCCTCTGTTAGTTACTCTTAGTCTCTGTTAGCTGCTGTTATCAGGCAATAATGTTACAACATTGAAGTGCATGTATTGTACATGATTGGTCTCTGAATAAACGCTCATATGATGTGAGAATGTAATCAAACTGTTTGTCGGAGGGAAACTGTGATTTTTAGAACACTTGAGCCCAATATTAGCTGGCATAATGTTAGCTTATAACCAGCTGCTGTTGTTGCTTAGCTGTTGTCAGCTGTCCAGAGATGGGAGAGTCTCAGTCTAATCTGCTGACAAGTCATTGTGACATTGGGACTAAATAAGCATGTTTATGCACATTTTCATGAGTTAGAGCCACATACTTAGCTACATACTTAGTGATTAGTCAAAAAGGGGATGGCCTTCCCAGCCATTGTAATCAAACATGGTGGGGGAACATAGCAGGTTCCACAAACCGGTACCCACTTTTTAATGGATTAATTCGAAAGTTTACAAGACTGCATCAGTGTGCTGGAAGATATAATTACACATTAATCTATGTATATTTATGAGCACAATATTCCTTTTCACTTAAATAACCTAAAAAACTACTGGCTGTATCTTTAATTCATATAGGCTACATTTACACTGAAACCACATGTCAGCCATTGCTATTTAACTTATATCTTTAAAGGTTTTCTTTCAGAATTGTGTTCCTCATTTGCTTTTAAAACTTTATTCATTGCCTCTCTGCTCACTTCAAAGTTTTTCCCACTTGTATTGTCAAAACATGTTGAGTCATGTTTTTAGCTAACTTATGTGGGTTTGTTCTTAAAGTGCACTCCACCATCTTTTCCCCGTAAGAAGCACCCCCTGGCCTACGCTTGTTGGAAATGTCTTATTTAAATGTACAATTTCAGCCTTGCTGTGGTTTTCATACATGCAATCAATAAAACAAAATTATTTTCCTTTTTTCCACCAGACTGCTCTGTAGTCTCAAAAGCAGGGAAATGGAAGAGAGTAAAGAGCTGCCGACTCTCTTCTTTATCAGTCAAAACAGCATAGCCAGGCTGCTCCCTGTAGTTCACTTCAATCCCTCTCTCTTGGTGCCTTCTCTCAGTGCACACCCTAAGCCTGGATGTGTTGGATGAGACTTAACAGACCCTCTGCCCCTCACAACTTCAAGGCGCAGTATGGTCAAAGTGCTGCCTGATGTCCCACTGACCCAGCCCACCTCTGAGTATCTGTCCAAGGTCTCTCTTTTTGTGTGACTCCCCCCCCACCTCCCCGTTTTTATCCCTTTATCCAGGCATGAGATCAGAATTCCAGATCAGGATTAGGGTCAGCGTCAGGATCAGTTGTATCATATATCTACTGAAGCATCTCTCTTTCTCCTCTTTGCTGGTCCACCAAAAGGCGTTTTATCTTGTGTTCTCCTCTCTCCTGGAGATGAGTGACACATCAGAGATAGCCTTCAACTAATCCTATCCTTTATGCTCTGTGAAAGGAAGTTGTGAGCATGTAGCCCTTTCACACTTTATTTGTTGTCATTTGAAATCATGCTTAATGTTGTGCTCAGCGTCAGATGGGGCGCTCTGTGCCTTTTTAAATTTCACTCAGTCTGTGATGCATCACTCAGAAACAGAGGAAACTTAAACATCAAAGCAAGGCAAGAATCCTTCCAGTCAAACTGTTGGTTATTGTTGGAGCTGCTCCAGGAAAATAGTTGATGAATGTGTTGGCAGCGTGCCCTGCAAAGCCCACATTGTCTTTGGATGGGGAATTTAAAAGCCATTATTATACAAATCCTGACGCAAACAGGTCGTAATATATAACAGTCGGTGATCGTCCTGTTTCTATCTCTGTAGCATCCACATAAACAATTTTATAAGCATGTCCCGGTACTGATAAATTACTTTAGTTAAATGTAAGTACCGGTAGCTGAAATTGTGGTCACTCAACTGTTAGCTGTGTGCACCCATTTTTCCAGCAGGTGGTGCTACAGAGCTGACAATGCCCCTGAAAGCTGCTCAGATGAAGTTGGAGACTGTAGGAACCATCCGCAGAGCTTTACCTGACTTCCCATTCCTCTCTGTTGCACACACCTTGTCAGCACGTCAGGCCTTATCGCTCTCTGACTGAACTAAGCCATTGAGTGTGCACTTGACCTTGTCATTATCTTGTACCTGGCTTTGTTTCCACTCTCCTTTCTCTCTTTTGTGTGCTTACTGTCTTTCCCTTTCCACACTCTTTGAACAAAGATAAGATCAGAGTCTATTTACTACCTCACCAACCCCTCCCGTATACGCCCAGACACATTTTGTTTATGAAAGAAGCCCTGTGATATTTCAAAGAGAGGCACGGACTATGACCTTCCACGGTGGTTTGAGGTTACCAGTCAGCACCACTAAGTCTACTTCCTCTCATTTGCAATGTAGAGGAAAGGAAGCGGATCAAACTTTTTATGTGAAGAACAAAGAGTATTTAATACTGTATATGGATGCTCTTCCTGTTAAATGTTAAACACAAATTTCACAGAGTGAATTAACTTGGACTATAAAGAACGGAAGGAAGAGGAATGAAGACTTAGACCATTAATCCTGACAATTATGTGCGAACTAAAGCCTAAATAATGAGAGAAATATAAATTGCAGGGCACAGTAGAGGGCCCTGCCTTGTGACCAAAGGCCTGAGAGGCCTATGGACCATCCTCATCTAGCCTGCAATGTCCTAATGTCCACACAAAATATCAACACCATGCAAAATTCTAAAAGAAATTCCTGCAGCAAGTGTTTACTGCTATTTACTCAATTCAAATAATGTGTTTCATCAGTGTCCAGTAGTGAATATGAGAAAACTGGGGGAAAACTAAGCTTCTTACACTGCTGATATAGCATTTAGCATTTACTTGTACCATACTCCGGTTCAGTTATTCAAATGAGTTTCATATTATTTAGCACCAATTTAGCACCAAATCACAACAGTCACTTCGAGATGTGATTCAGTCGATGGGCGGTCCTTGGGTTACATCATTTATGTCAGTGTGGGACTGCTGTAATAAGTCCGTTATTGTACAGTTGGTCTAATGGTTCCATTAAAAGAGAGAAGACACTGACATTTTGGAAAATATGGTTAATTATTTTCTTCTTAGATCAGAGTCTTCAATCAGAGGGTCACACTGCTGTATTTGTCTGTTGCACAAAACTGCAGCCACAAAACCGTTAACTTAAGTAATCAGGCTATGTGCAATAAATAACTTTCCATTAGATCCCAGCTAATATTGTCTTTAACATGTAGTTTTTTCATGCAGGTTGAAAAAACAAGATACACCATTTATTTACGGTGCTTTAGAGACAAATACTAAAAATGGCTCCTGTTGCAAACTGAATGACAGATGTGGCAGTGAAATTGATCATATCACATGCTCGGCATTTCCCAAAAAAGTCAGACTGTTCCTATAATTGTTATCATTACTTTTGTGGGATGCTGTATAATGATTTAGTAACATTGAAGTGATATATGTGGTTATAAATTTAAAAAAACAATGGCCTTTTTTTCATATTGCTTTAGTATTGTGCATGTGTATTACTGTATATGTGCTTGTGTGTATCATTTTTTCCAGATAGTTACAAATTCCTGTGCATTAATGAGGAAATACAAATGTAGATGATCATGCAACAGCTGTTTTCATTGTAAGTTTCAAAGTCGCCTTCAGAATTATAATACATATGCTATCCATAGAACAAGCCTCAATATATCTGTCCATCAAAAAGTTCACCGACAGCATGAGGAGTGATGGTGCTCGCCTTTGATTCTAATGCTAAGAGCATAATTTATGTAAGATGTTTGAATGGCTTTTTGAGTAAGAATAGATTAAAGGAAGTTTCATGTTTGAGGAGCCAAAAAAAAAAAAGTGCCTGCAAAGCAGTGTTTTTAAAACTCCTGGGGCTGCAAGAAGGGTTGATGAATGAGCCGAGTGCAAACGGTGATTAGCTCAAGCCATTTCTGGCGCTAACAATACAGTTTGCCAATCCCAGCTATCCCTTGAGTTCTCCTCTTTTCTGTAAATATGAAAGACCTTGTCCTGACAGTGACTTCAAACGTGGCAGCAGCAGGCCCCATACCAGGCCATGGTGACTCCTTCAGCCCTTCCTCTCCACACATCAAACCCCAGCTGACAAAAGCAGCTCTAGGTGGCATAATGAGACGCACTGCTCCTTTCAACTATGTGTGAAGTGTGACATTCTCTGTCTTCTTGTATCATGTGTTGACACTGCAGCCTGTGTGCGTATGAGGAGCTGACCGGATGGTACAGAGAGCATTCCGCCTTTTAGACCCCAGCCGCTGAGTGCCTCATCGTAGATCTGCAAGTTCCTCAGGTCAACAGCCAGGGTCGCATACACACACATACAGGCCTGACACAAAAGGAGAGGAGAGCTGTTATGGTGCGGCCCTCCCCACTGCAGCTTCCTCAAGATTGTTTCATGTGCGTCCAGAGGAAGGTCTGCAGACTAAAACATCAACTGATAACTCAGTTCTCACAAAGCCTTTCAGAGGAGGCGGTACTGGTGAACTGTAAAACAGTTTTAGGTCTACATTTCATGCACATGTGCACCCCATCAAACAGAAGATTCTGGAAGGCATGCTCCTGTCTTGTGACTGACTCTCTGGTATTTTTGGAGGCGATGAAGGCCATTATCGGTGGATTAACATAAACTAAGATGATAGGGGCATGCTCGCAGCACTGGAAAATGCCACCCTCATTCTCCCTCAGCTCTATCCCATGCATTACGCTTCTTCACTGCCCAGCAGATAACATCTACTGGAGAAACAGAAGCTCTGTGATCATGAACCGCACCTCTCATGTGACTACAATGATAGAACCAAAAGTACTGAGCAGGTTCAAAAAACTGCAAGAGCCCCGCAATGCTTCAATCCAGAAGGCAACCGGGGCTCTGGATCCAAATACATAAAGCAGCCACATATCACAGCACAACCAAAATACAAGGTCTGGTTTCTACTCCCTAGAGGAACCAGCACAACAGCTGCATTCATATCCATCCAGCATTAATCCCGATTCATAGCATAATACATTTGGACAGGTGGATTGATAATCTAACATGTCTTCTTTTTTTCATCATTATTATTATTCTGTTCCTCTCACTTTTCAAATAGTTTACTTTAAGCCCGAGGGTGTGAGCCATCCTGTTTTCTATGGCTGCCGAATTACCTCAGAGCACGCATTGCCTAGCTCGCTGCCAGAGAGGGAGGCGAGTATTGTTTTCATGACAGAGATCAATGGGTGGGTGAATGTGCTTTAATTCTGCAGGAGCTCCTCTCCCAGGCTAATAAATGCAAGCCTCCCCGCTGACTGAGCTGTCGTGCTGAGCCCAGCGGGGGTCAGCCTTTTTGTGTTCCTGTGCCCAAATTATGGAACCATCAATACACTCCCTGGAACCAGTCAATAGAAACCCGCTTTGTGGCCGAGGGGAGACCAACTTCAAGGCTGATAAAAAAAAAACTAAGCTCTGACACATTTAAATAAGATCAGGATGAGAACTTGATATTTTATACTTTTTAAAATTTTTGGAATTACTTGTGCAACAGTTAATGGATTCATCCAGCTAAACCTGCTTGCATGCTAAACACTTTCTTAATAGCTGTTTACATACTGTAAGTTCTTTAGTCCTCTGAGGCAGGCAGTTCACTCTGTCCATGAGAATCATTTTAGCTTTTTTTTTTTCTGCACATCTGTGAGGGAATAAAGTGGAAGACATTTTAAACATTTCAAATTGATATGAGTTTGATAAGGAAGCTGATTGTTTCTAAAAACTTGTGGCGTTTTAAAGTTCTTGAAATTTTGTGTAGCACAATTAAAATTTCTTTCGATGCTTTTCAGGATCTCTGAATCCCAGCTCCTCAACACACACACACACACATACAAACACAAAAAAACTACACTGCTGTTTCCTGAACCAGAGGTTGTGACACACTTTTCCTCGACAATGCATAGGCAATGAAATCTGTTGTCATGCATGAGTGTGTTTCCATACTGCCTTACTGCTGCTTGTAGCATCAAGTGAATTATTAAGTACCTAGCTTCAAAAAGCTTGTAAAACTCTGTCCTCTTCCAAATCTGAAACTTTTTTCTTCCCTTCTCCCTTTTTCTCTCCCTCTCTTATTTTTGTCAGCTTCTCAAACATCAAGTTGTCTCCGGGTTTTCAAACGGTCTGAAAAATAAGAGTTTCCCCAGCTTGCAAGCGCATTCAAAGGGCGCGTTCTTCAGATGTGCCACCTTGCAGCGTGGTGGTGGCTGTGCAGGAACAGGATCATTCAGATATGCTAATGGATCAGCGGGGTAGCTCCAAGCGCGGCTTACCCCGCTTTAAAAGACAGCTGCCTTCTCCCTTTCTTTTCATGCCCTACTCTCAGCCTGCCTCTCTCTTTCCCACTCTGCATTGATGGCAGGTTGAAATTTAATAACCATTAAATTTCAACTAATTAGACAGATAGAGCAATTAGCTGGGTGCATGTAAATCCAGGTTGGGAAATATGTTGGACAAAGAGAGTTCAGAAGATGAGTTTGGCCAGTCGCTGAACGCAGCTGAGGTTAGAGTCGGCACAGTGTAAGCTAATGATATCATGCTCAATGCAGAGAGCTACAGATAATAGAGCCAGTGCCCACTGGCCCTCCCCTTGGTAAAGTGGCCCTCTGTGTCAGTGCCTGTGTATTAGCCGTTGGCTCTGCCGCCGTCCCACACTCTCCTGGGCTATCTATTCTCTCCAGCCAGAGTCATGCTGCGCAGGAATCCTGGGTGATTGGGTTTCTTTCAGGGGCCTTATAGTCAGTCATAAATCGGAGGGGATCCTGCCCGGCCCCTCTCTCTCGCCCCTAACCCTGGCTCCAGCTGGCAGGGGACGATTGTTGGAGAGCCGAGGTCATTGGAGGGTCGCTCTCTGTGGCGCTTCTTAACTCCCCTTGCCTATTTTTTTGTACCCCTCCTCTCCAGTATTTCCCCCCTTTTCTCTGTGTCTCCCAGCTGAGGTTGCTAGGGTTTGGTATTTGCTTTTTAAGACCATGTTGTAATTACAGAGGAGCTCTACTCCCCTTGCCGCCTCTGGCTCACTCATCTCTGTTTTTTATCACTGCTGATTGGTGGTAAAAAGCTATACTGGGGCCATCTCAGCCCCTATCCCCCCACAACAGGCTTTTGTACTGTCTCTCCTCTGTACACACACAGAAGTGATTCATTCACATCTTCTAACCTTTGCAGAAGAAGGAAAAGTGGGTGGCATCCTCACTCCAGACAGCAAGCAGAGGAGCGTAGCTGGGAGTCACCTACAGAGAGGAAGTGGGTTCAATTTTTAATTCTTTTATAAGCATTCACATGCAGTTACTGCAATTATTATTATTTTTTTATATAAAACTGCAACTGTAGCATGTCAGTAAAACTTCTCAAGTTGGTCAACAAATTAGGGTGCCACAGGCTCAGGTCACGTTTCCTTCCGGCATACGCCAATGGCTGCTCTCTGTGTTAGGGGGGAGAGTCTGTGTTTGCTGTTTTAGCAGCAGTGCACCATGGAGAACATCAGACACAGCCCTGAACTGGCTCTTCTGTGGGATTGCACCCCTCCGCCAACATCTGGGACCATAAACCAAGATCAAAAAGTGACAGCGAAAACAATACCTCAGTGACAACAAATAATCACACAGTACCATTGGAGCACGAGTCATCTTAAACAGCAGTTTGGCCAAGTGTGGAAAAGTTTTCATAAACAAGATGAGAGCAGTCATTAAACTATGTGGGTGCTGTAGTGCTGCCTTGAATTTAATTTGTATTATCAGAAAATAAAGCTAGGGTTAGTCCTAACCAAAACCATGAAAACTGCAAAACAATACAGGAACAGGGGCTAACATTCACAACATTTAGTGCAGCTGCTGCACAAACTTGCCTGGTGGTGCAGAGGACTACAATGCAGCAGCTAATCATAAATATGCTGCACGAATAACTCATTAAAATACAGGCTGTAGCAAAAATGATTATCTCAAGCATCACAAATCCTTTAGAGCGAGTGAAGCATTTGATGCTATGCAGAGGCTTGTCTTTCCCCAACACACTTCAAAGCAAATGGAACCAAAATATCACAAAACTGTGTACAGTGTATAGCTACAGAAGCATGGCTTGTCTTTCATGGAAATGGAAAAGTGCCACAAACTAAGCATTGTTGCCTATGAAATAGGATACAGGCTTTGGGAAAGCTATTGTTCTATTTCAGTTTGCTTGAATCTCCTCTGTTGCTTGCTGACTCGCTGCTTCACCATTCTGACTTCTGACAAACAGCATCTGCACCAGGGACACCACTTCCTCCCACGAGGCAGGTGGGAACAAACCCAGTATAATCACTTCAAATAAAAACAGGACACCATTAATTCTTTGCCCCATCAACTGAAGTATGTCCCTTGGTACTCAAAGGGAATTTTATTAATCATTTTAGTGGTATGACTTATTGGGTGCCAATGAGTGGAGATGAATCGTTTGGCAAGGAACAAGTCACTGGTTGAAGCCCACATTACTCTGCAGAAGCCAGACCTCTTCATAACTATAGACAGGGAATCCATAGTGGAGACACCGCTCCATGAGACTATGAAGAGACAGAGTAAAGCCAGACCAGAGCTCCTGGGCTCTGATCAAGTAACCTAATTCACAATCATACTGAAATCTGTGTCTAATGCTAACAACTTCCAGCTGGTGGAACTTAAGAATAATATGTGATATGGTTTACTCTTTATTTCTGAATATGGGCCAGACAGCTGTACAGTCATTTGAGTTTCAGTGGACTTCAAAAATCATCACATCACCAGCATGACAAAATAGACATGTCTGCAGGCAATTAGTGGGGCTGAAGCTTGTTTAGACATGCCTGAACAAACAAGACGACATTAGAAGAAAGCACAGGTTGACATCACGAGCAGTTTTCCATTCGAAACCAGTGCAAACTTCCAGGAAATGAACAAAAATGAGGTGGAAGACAATGCTGAGCATACAGAAAATGGATACATGTCATGCAGACATTCAGGAGGGATGGTATTGATTTAAAGAATCTAGCTGGACAGAGGCTTACCCAGAGGTCTTCAGCACACAATAAGAAAACAGACTTCAGGATGCCAACAATATTTCTGAGCTAAAACAACAGTTTCAAACATCACATCTCACAACAGACTGCACTAAGGACGGACACTTGCGGGAGATATCATTAACACCTATCAGATGTCAACACCGAGCTGAATGTCAACAGGCTTAAACTCACACATCCAGACGGCAGACCAAACAATTACTGAGTCAGAGTCTGTGCTGAACTGAGGACTTCCTCCCTGTGTTATCGGAGCTGTCTGCTTTGGCAATGTTACAGCACCAGTTTAACAGCCTGGCTGTGGCCATATTACAAGGGCTGTAACTCCTGGATAAAAGGACTTCACCAAAAGGTGCTAATGGAAACGTCCTGAACCTGAAACCCCAGCCTGTGTCAAAACCACATAGAGGAAAAAGAGGTGAGAGGGTGAGGTCGAAACCGACGCTGAAATCTAGAGAGGCTGCGGTTGTTTGTCCAAACTGAGAGGGTCGTGGTGGTGACAGTGTGTCTTCTCCTTTACAGTCGTTGCTTGAGGAAAGTGACAAGGGTGTCAGTCATCACAAGAAAGAGGAGTTAGGAGGTTGTGTGTGTGGGGGGGGAGGATACCAACCAGTTTGTGTCAGCCCAGAGGACAAGAGGCCAGCTGAGCAGGTGTTGTCTTTCATTCCATCTGACCTGTTTGAACTACAGTGGGCCATCGGCTGTCAACCTGTCTGCTCACACTGAAGACAGACTGTCAACAGTACTTGACACTTAAGACAGCACTTAAGGCACGAAAGATTTGTTTAGCCTCCTTTTGGCTTCCCTCTCATGCGATTGAAGGTGTGCATCTTCTCAACATCTGTAGTGAAGATGAAACAGAATAATAACTGCATGCACCCATTAAAAAGGCCTCTGTTCTTCTTATGAGTTTCACACGCAGACTTCATTGTTGAAAGAAAGCACTTCATTGGGTTGTTATGTTAGGACCAGAAGGCCCGAATTAAAACATGCATAGAAACGGATAACAATTTTGTCAAATTACAACTATATAGGTTTGTTAGGTTCCAATTAGGATTTAAGGGGTGTTGAGATCAAACACAAAGCACACACAAAGACAACTTTAGAGGCTGCCTGTGTTTATGCACACAGACTGGTGCTGGAGGATACAAAATGAAGCCAGCTAGTACATATCAAAGCAACTTGCAAATATTTCAGATTTACTTTTTTTTTTAAATGCAACTTATATTTTTTGATGTAAAAAAAACTTCAAGTTGCAAGGCCATACAAAACTTCAGTCATCTGCATTTAGACTTTAACAAGTAATTCAAGCTTGTCTCGTGCTTCAACAAAGAGACAGTCCTTTATATCTGAATCTGTGATTTGTCACAATTTGTCTTGTGATACCACAATGTAACTACAGTCATTTAACAACAAGGGATGAGGAAGCTTAAAAATGATTCTGAGGTTTACAGCAATAGAAGAAAAAGAGATTTCATGCAAATAATAAACATCTGCAGTCAGCTATTTATATGACTGAGCTGGTTTGTTTTGTCAAATCCAGCCTTTACTCTAACCTTTATTCAAAAGGGTTCAGTTTGTTCCAAATTAGCTAGTACCTAGTTTTGTTTAAACAGATCTGAAGGCAAGAATATCTATAACGTTAGTCACACTCAAGGATGTGGGTGTGTGTGTTTATATTTTTATCTGGAAGAGCAAAAAATGATCACACTAAGCTGTCCTCAGCGTTTTTGCTGAAGCGCCTCTGGTTTGTTGCCTTTTAATAAATATAGTGACGCTCACTCATCGCAGAGTGTTGGTACTTTCTTTCCCACATTTCTTTAAGACTGAGCGCCCTGTACATCTTTACAAATTTGAACTTAAGCGCATTGTTACTAGGTTTCTTTCTTTATGCTAAGCTAGGCTGTTACAGCTGTTACAGCATAAAGATAGAAAATGGCACAATAACATGGCTCAATCTAAAGCTAAAAGCTTACCTCTAAAGCTCACTAAGTCACAGATTCTTCTTCTTAGATCAAAACAAAAGCAGTTTTACACAGTGTTATGTATCACAGTCTCTTTTGGCCTGATGCATTGATGCTATTTTTTATTTATTTTTAATTTTTTTCCTCACTTTTTAGCTAAGCTAACATGCCTTTGCTTATAACTTTGCATTCATTTGTGTCATTTGAGGCTTGTCAACAAAGCAAATGAGCTCAAAATGTGTACAGTCACAATAAATGTAACAAAACCCTGAGTGCTAGGGAGGCTGTCCCCGGTGTGATGTAGTGACTTCAGCATTCTGTGGCGCTAATTTAGTAAGCTGGTTAGGGAATATTCTAGTTATAGTTCTTTGGGTCTGAACAAAGCTTTAGTCAAAAAACCCAAATTCCTCTCAGCTGGGTTACCATGTTTGTAGTGAAATAGTTTGTGTTAATGAAAAAAAAGAAAAGAAGAAACAATAACTTGCTTTGATCTATGAATGAGTGTTCTTTGCTCTTAGTAACAATCTTAAGAGCTCCAACCTGGTGTGAGTCTGTCACATCCAATCTGCACTGGTAATTGTACTACACTGTCAGAACAGCTATCTTTAAACATTCAGTCTGCTGGGTTTTTCCCCCTCAAGTCACTGGCTTCTTATCAGAGCCAATAAGGCTCCTTTCAAATCCTCTTCTAAAGCCTAAGTCGACGTCCTTTTCCATTACAAGAAGAAGCAAAGGCCTTGTTTGTAGGAACTATGAAGCAAAAAGAAGAACGTGTGCATTCACACATGTACGTGATAGACATCAATGAACGCATATAGTTTCATGTATTGTTTAATCAGAGGCAAAACAATCCTTCCCCAAGATGCCATCTACCATACTTTGGAGATAAAAACTGAAGCATATCAAACAGGATGTATGAAACTTGCATGTCAAACAGCTCAGAACAGGATGACTTTTAACCGAATGTCGCTGTGGCGTGTTTTTTGACAAGAGCTGGATATATCACAGGATCCCCGGCCGATCACTCCGGAGGCGCTGAGACAGTGATGTGAAATGAAATCACTTGGTATTAAATTTGATAATAATGTCTGGGACATCTCTTGAACGCCGCACACGTAAAAGTTAAACAGCCATTGCACTTGCTCAGAGTGGAAAGGGGAATAAAGCCCAGAGGCACATTCCATAACTGGGTTACCAACAGCTGTCACGAGAGCTGAAATGTGTGAAAACAAGTCATTTTTACCGCTTCTATAATTCAGGTTCTGGATCATTTCAGCACATTCCACATTATGCATTCAAGCTCACTTCATAACACTTCTTCTTTCGTTATATCTTATTTTCAGGTTACAGCAATCTTTGCCCTGCTTTTCATCTGTATATGCTTGTAATGTTATGACCTTTAAACTTAAGTGCATATATCATCAGGGGCTAAATTTTCTCCCAAAATATTGACCATGCATTTTATTGTGCTGCAGCGTCTATATTCTGGGAAAGGAGACTGACAGGTTATTTAGTGCTGTTTTGATATTTGAGCCTGAGGAATGCCTACAGATACAGTGATCCCTCTGTCTGAGAAGGAAGTTTCATAGATGAGGTAAGACTGCTTACAGCTATGAAACAAAATCTGAAACAGATTAAAAGACATTTTCCTCAACTTGATTCATGTTTCTTTCAGCTCGCCCAGGTGTTACACCTCAAAACAGAGAGGTGTAGACAGCAGGAAGGATGTGCATATACACTCGTGCATATGTCTGGAAGAAATGCAAAACATTTTTTTTGTCAGTGCTGTGAAAGCTGCAGTGTCAACATTTTGACTTTCTAACATATTTGCTACATTGCTTCATGAAGTCTCTGTAGACATCCAACGTGAGGTGAATTACATCAGAATGAAAATGGTTTTCTGGTGTCTGTAGAGCACAGCCTGAATACATTGCAGACATTTAAAAAAATAAATAAATGCTTGAGAAGGGCTAAAGCTAGCTGGGAGAAAAGTCATGTGGAACTAATCCACGTTAGTATTGCGACTAGAGACAAATTTAGTGACTTTTTACGGTGGCTTTGGCGACTTTTGGAGACAGCCGCGAAATCCGAGATTGAATTCAGGGTCACACAAGTTAGGGTGAAAGGTGGTGTACACCCTGGACAGGTGGACCAAGTAACCTACAAATAAAATATAGTAGTAGTCGAAGACGCATATATAAGATTTCCGCTCTAGTCGGATGGCTTCTGCAGGTCCCGATTTTTCCTAACATTAATCGGATCATACAAGTCAGATTTTCGCCTACCTCAGATGAAAAATCTGGCCCCACTCTAATGCATTTCCAATTAAATGTGATCGCATAAGTCTGATGAGTTTAGCGCTAAAGCCCTCCTCAGCTCCCACCATGCCCAATTCCAATATCTATGATAATATTTACGCAAACTATGCATTGGCTCATTCATGCACAGCTACCTGTACTACACACACTAACAATGCATGGAGATTGCTTGAATGGTTATACAGTCACGTGGTGTCTGGATTGGCTGCATTGGGCAAAAATACGAGATTTATGAAATTTGCAGAAGCAAATCCAGGGATGAAGCAGAAAGCCATTGCAGCAAAATTACATATTAGACCTCAAACTCTGCTTTGAAGAATCAGATTTTATACGAGTTACACATAAGAAAGGTTTTTTACAAGTCGGATAAAATTCAATGGGCCATTTGAATCCAACTTAGGCAATTTCTATTGCACTAGAATTTCATTCACCAAAACTGGAGCACGGACTACTTGGACAGGCTGTTAGTACTGTTAGCCGCAGCCAATGTTATTTGTGAGTTAATTGCTCTACAAAGCAACAATATCACAAACAAATGGACTGGTCCAATTCAGTGATTGATCGAGCTCAGGTCACACATAACAGACAACTAGCAGCACCCACATGTAATTCAAAACAGTTTAAACAGGTGAATTTAAACATATTGATTTGCGATGTAAAATTTGGCAACACTCACTGCGCCACCCTCAAGTGGCTATTCAGGAAACTGCAGTTGTTGGCACTTCAGTGTTGACTTCTTTTTTCAGCCCTGAAGGTTGCTGCTTGCTACAGACACTAATTGTTCCAGCTTGTCTTCATACCTGCTCAAGTTTCACTGCAAGGCTTGTCAATCCCTCTCCAGGACTTCAAACACGGCACTGAATCTTTCACCTGCACCCTCACCCATCCCTTCACACCTTGCAACAGAGAGATGGTAAATTACCCATAATTACTTCAGTTTGAGCCTAACAAAGACATTTTGTTTGCTCTTGTATTATTATCTGAACATTACATTCAGACCAGCTCTCTCTAATTAAAGCTGACATCTTTCCAACGTGCAGATATCTGCTGTGCAGCACGAAGAAAACTTCAGCTGTGCCTGACTTTTTTTTTCTTTTTCTTTTTCTTTTTTTTTGGTGCTAGCACTGAACATGAAAGAAAATAGAAATAGCCAAAGAAATGTCTGTGAAAGACACTCTTCAGTGTTCTTGCAAATCTAAATAAACTTTAGAGAAAAAGACTCCACATGTGGTTCCTTAAAAAAAAAAAGAAGAGGCCCATGAACCAGATGAAAAGACAATGGCAAAACTTTAGCTCTACACGCCTTCTTCTGGCACAAGAATCACAGCTAATAACAGCATAAGACAATGCCCATTCCTATGCTCGCTCTTCATGCCTCTTGCTATTAGATGTTCTCATTATTTTTCCCCTTTGTCTTAATGCAAAGTGAAAACAGATTTGGATAGCAATGAAAAGTTGCCCAATCACTTAGATCTCACGCACTCTGTGAAGTCCGTTTATCCCTGATCATTATGACAGTGTTTTTCTGTCTGTATCGATAGTCATTTCCTTTCTCCCCGCAGCAGCCTTAGAGTCTCCAATGCTGTCGCTGAGCACAGCACAGCCAGCACAGTCCCAGGGAGTGCAAGCAAAGGAGGAAATCAATAGAGAAAATATCGCTGCAGGCTCACACATTTTTATCTTGCTTTGAACGAGTCAGCTTTAATTTTGCTTTGATCTCAATTTGCTGCTTTTGGGATAGCTTGGCTGCACATTGAACCAGGAGGAATAAGCTTCCACCAGGGCTTTCTTACAAAAGACCCTTTCAACTGAGGCCTTTATTTTGCCTATATGTGTCAGTGTCCATTACTGGTTTACAAGGAATAGAGATACAAGGAATCAAAACAACTAATACTGGAGGACTCGGACACACTGGTGCACATCTTTGCAGACTGTTCGCCAAGTGAATTTTATCTATTCTAGTCAGGGAGGATTTACAGCCAAGCAGAGCAAATGCTGGACAATGTTAGCGAGGGGGCACAATAAAGAGATCCTTAGTGTTGCTGTCAGAAACGGCTCAGTGTTTTTGTGGGGTAACAGGTTGACATGATGCACAGCTGGCGTTGTTCTCACTGCTCTGCCAACCACACTGCCAGACCTCCGTTCTCCCCCCACACATCATTAGAGCTGACACACCAAAGGGATGGTGATATTATAGCATCACCTAAGGTCTGCTAAAGATGTCTGCCCTTCCCTCATCCTTTTCCAAACCAGTGAATTCTTAGGCGGGGAGTTGTTTGGGAATTTGTTTCTCTTTTATGAAGCAGAGACAAAAGGGTAGGATAAATGACCAGGCAGAGAAAAGACCAGCGCCTTGCTGGGGAGAAAGGGAAGGGTCTAATCTAATTTGGTTAGAGGAGGATGTGTGTGTGTGTGTGTGTGTGTAGATTTGTGCACATGTGTGCACGCGCACATGCATGGCAGCTCTGCACAGTGTGAGGGGACTGTGGGAATGGGACAGGAGGGCTACACTACTGAATGGAGCCTCCAGAGCCAGAAGCAGTGGGGAGTCTCCCCAGACGTACTGATTCCAGGCCGGCCACTCAAAGAGGGATTAGACCAGAGAAGCCCTTCCTGATTAGCAATTCACACTCAAGTGCCCCCACAAGGACCTCGGGTAATAATATTGCCATCAGTGTCCTTCACCGATGCGAGCAAAAAAATGTTTACCCTCATTTTGACTTATTTTCCCCCCCCTCCTCCTTCATCTTTAGCGTCTGCTAATCACTTTTGCGCTTCTAAGAACTTGACAGGAAAAAAGTCAACCAAGTCTTGCAAACATCTCCGCTGGGTCTGATGTGACTTTCTTAAATATAAATGCATTTTGCAAGCAGTCGATTGAATCTGTTTTGCTCCATTGCTTCATCTCAAACTGCCAGACTCCACCAGCAACCCCCCACCCCTTCTTCTTCCACTACTACTTCCTCCCTTCCGCTTTCTCTTTGCGGTGAAACGACCACCACATAAAAGAGCATGATGTAAGAACAGCCCGCTAAACTAATACTGCTGTTTCAAAGCGGCCTCAGCGTAGATGTTATTAAGATTCAAAACAAACAAAATTCATTACAACAACTCTGTTTATTGCAGATTGGCTGACAGCTTCCCCGGTTATGTAGCTAATTTACCCTCTAAACACTTGAGAAGGTTATAATTATGCAATGACGTCCTCTTATCAACCAGAATACACAATGAATGAGGTCAGAGGGTTAACCTTCAGCTGGTTTGACTCTTCCCATAATGACAGCAGTGAAACAAAGTGGATTTTAATTGAGCAAAGTAAAAGAAAAAAAGGGGGGGGGGCAGTGAAACAAATTAGTCCTCATTAATAAGTTACTTTATCAGACTATTTAAACCATATGAGCAAAGGATACTGGAAGCTTTGATGTTGACAGGGATCTTCAATAATTAATTGTTTGATTCATATGCATTTCCTCAAAACGTCTGACCCTTTACAGAAACTCGTGCTCTCGGTAAAGCTCCAGCATCTTAAACAGGCCAGAAACACCATGCATACTATTATACTGGATTATCTTTGCAAGCAGTTTTGAAAGCAGGAGATGTTTTTAGCTAAGATTGGGCAGAGTCTGGCTTTGATATTCAAACACTGGATTATTATTTTTTTTTTTACACTTTTTTACTACTGTCATTGCCCAGATGCCATAGCTTTCCCATCATTTTTTTCCTGGTTTTTGGCACCAGCCTCTTCACACATTGTTGACTGGCAATAAGAGAGAAAATAACAGATTATGTTGATAAATAGGATCATCCCGAGCTAAACGCTGAATGTGTGCGATCAGGAGGGAGAACAGGATCCCTGGACAATGTGCAGGGCATGTGGACAAATAGTCTCACCTCCAACTGAGTGTGTTGTTTCTTCTTATTGTGCCCTCTGAAAGAGTAGAGGAGGGCCTTGGTTAAGAAGATTATAGGTCTACCCCACCCGTACGTTTAATCAACATGCCCTTTCAACGCTGGCAACAATGCCAAACATGTCCCAAAACATCCCCCATCTCTCCCATAGCATACCTCACATGTTGGAACGGCATGCTAGTCATCTGAGCGCAGCAATTAACAGGAATACTGTGATTACTCTCACTGATAGTGAGTTGCTTTGGGCACATCAAGCTTCTCATCAAAGAGCTGATGGCCTCAGTTTCAGAAATGTCACCGCTGCAGTGATGCGTTTTATCTCATTTGAAGCCACACAAAACAAAAATGTACGAGGTACAACTCATTTTTACTGATCAAAATTCTCTTAAGAACCCAAGGAGCTTTGCTTCCTCGCCCTTCATTTCTTTCATCCGTGGTTAAATATGTAAATAAAATGTCTAAAGTCATTCTTCAAAGGGGAACAAAAGAAAAAAGGGGGCTGAGGGAAAAGACAGCCATAAAATTCCTCCGATTCTCCATAACATTAGCCAGAGGGGGGCCAGCTTCCAGCCAGAGCCTAGCAGCAGGGGAGCGAGCTCGCTCCATAGAATCACACATCTGAAATCCCACACACAAAAAAATAAAATATCTTTTCAGCTTCAGCCATCAAAGGGCCCTCCCTTTCACTTTATTAGTTACAGAATTATCTCACAGTTGCTGATTTCTCAGAGATGGAGCAGCGCTGCTTTTCTTCGTCACACTGTTGTGGTTGCAAAGATGAGATAAAGTTGCTGTGTGCGCGCAAGAGAGGGAGAGTGTGTGTGTGTGTGTTTTGCACATGTGTGAGTAGGAATGAGCTATAGGAGGGGGTATATAAGAAAGGGGTGGGGGGTGTCGGTGGTGGTGGGGGGGATGCAAGAAAAAAAATCATAAAAGAGACAGTGGTAGCTACTGAGGCGACAGATGCTAAAGACTGAACAGGCCTGATTCCTCCCCTTTTCTTCTCATTTTCAAAGAGATATCATCATGACCAGCAAAACAATCATTAAAGAGAGGGAGGCAGGAGGAAAGACAGGAACGAGAACAGAACAAAGGCGATGAATTACAACAAGCCAGTAGACTGTGTCTTCTTATTAGACTATGTGACAATTTTATCTTGTCAGCTTCATTACACCAAAGGCAGTGGTAATAAGGGCAGATATTTGCTTTCAGAAATGCCAGACAGGGTTTCTTAAAGCCAGATGATCAGTAAATGGTGAGCAGAACTGTCCCAGTGAGTGAACTGTTATTACGTTATTCTTCACATTAAAGCCGTCAACTCTTCTTGCTTTACTTCTGCACATCAGCCACATAATGGAGCTCCAGTTGGGCGGGAGGGGCAGAGCAGGCAGGTCAGCTGTTGTCCTTATCTTTGTGAGGGGTCCGAATATTAAAAAAAATGCTGCTGCTGCATCACAAAGGAAAATGGTTTGTATATGGTTTCCCATCAAAATGATGTTAACTGAATTTTTCCTCTTTGAAAATAGCAGCTCAGGAAATTAAACTAACAAAGCAGCTATACCAACACTGTTTTCTTTTGCATTTTCTTTCCTCAAGTGACATGAACATCAAGTATATTTTATACTCCTGTCCAAAGCACCTCAAATGTTAACAGCTGGATATGTGAAATCTGTGGAGCACATGTGCTGCATAGGAGGAGGGTATTGTGTCCATAAGTGTATTCATACCCTATATTTATGCTCTTGCTCCTCACGCTGAGCACTAACAGCTGAAGTGCCACCGCTAAGATATGCTGGGATTAAGCCATTTAGGCACGCTGGTGCCAGGTTTCTCTTCTCGGACACATTTCTGAAATACTTCTAAAAGCACTTTAGTGACTTGTAAAAATGTACTAAAAGCACTCCTGTTTACTTGTGATCAGCATTTCACCCACAGTGAAGACCATAGCCAGGCTTAAGTATAAATCTTACCACCACAAACCTTTTACAAGGTAATGTGAGCAAGGCCTGGAGGATCTCTCTCTCAAACGCATACACACACACACACACACACACACACGCACACACACACACACACACACACACACACACCCAGGCAGAAAGTCCAACAAACTGTTATGTTCTCTCTCTCTCTCTCTCTCTCTCTCTCTCTCTGCCATCCTGCTCCTACATGAACAGGATGGTTTGGTCCTTTTTTCTTTATACATTGTGACTTTTTACTCTTCTGCTACATAGACTTGCTTTCTAAACTACTTGTTTAGCTTTAGTGGTGCTGATAAAATCTGCCCATTCAATACATTTATCCTCTACACAACTTGTTCTGCTTAGAACTGCCTAGAGCTTAACCCGCACAGGAGTGAGAATACAAACGGGACGGGTTATCAGCATATTTGTACTTGTGGAAAAGCAGTAAGTTCACCAATCCTGCACGTCTGAAAAGTGGGAGGAAAACAGAGCGCCTGCAGGAAATAACCAGAGACAGGAAGAACAAGCAAAGTGCACAAAAGTACAAAGGCTGATGGTTTATCCATGCCAAATTTTTTTGGTATATTTGTTGGGGACAGCAGCCTAATAGGACCAAGACATTCATGAATCCTGTAAATTATGATTAATTCATTGTTTTCTGCAACATACAGTAGGTGTGTTTGTCTATATCAGTCACTCGCTCTTTAACATTTCAGTTATGCTCACAGTGTAACTTAACAGAATAAATGACCATCCAAGCAAAAAGATTAAAAAAACAAACAAACCTGGAACTGCCCTGATCTGGCAAGAGTACAACTGTCGCTGTAAGCAGGGCTACACAGTAACTTCATTTATTGATGCAATTGTATTCCTGTGAGTTTGACAATAGAACAATGCCAGCACCTTAGGACCACAATTTCAGAAGGAATTTGGCCTCTTTATTTGTTTGCAGAATGGCTTCCCTCATTGAAAAAGGCAGGAAATGTCTGCAAGGTGTTGTTGAATTTTGCACTAACAGTGTTGGCCAGAGCCCTGAATCCTAAACAGATCCTAATACTGAATGCACTTTTACCATCGTCCTCATATGTTTTTTTTTTCTCCATGAGTGTTTTGTTCTGTTTTGATCGAGACGCCATACAGGCAGATTAATTTATTTCACAGTTAAAAAAAAATACGTCTTTAACATTCTTGTTCTTGATTTTGATCTCTTGCTCATGTTGCTGGTCTGCAAACTCGGCTTCACTTGCGTTCTAAAAAAGGAGTATCTTCATCTGCGCTGAATCGTCCTGTATCCTAAAAAACACATTTTCTATCTTTATGTATAAAATATATGAATAATATACAACTCAATGTGGCTGATTCCAGCCATCCTGCAATGAGCTGTGAATGAAAGTGATGAAAAGTAACAAACTGTATTAAAGTACTGTACTTATACAGTATTGAAATAAGCCTAACAGTGCTGGAAATGAATGCTTTAAAACAAAAGTGAGGCTAATGTGCTGCTAATGTACAGGGAGAACTGCATTCCTTTTTACTTTACGACAGATAAAATATGATACCTTTTTAGTGCCAAAAGTCATAAGAAGCAGTAAAATTTTAGTTATTAATTGTAATGTTTAAATTTAAGCTGTAGTGTAAAAGTGCAGCCTGTCCAGATGAATCTGAGACTCCAAAATGACTACAACTTACATAGACTGGGATTTGCTGTGCTTTGCAGCCAGAGGCTTTATAGCATTTTGAATACAGGGATTTCACATATAATACAGTGTGGTATTAGGCTTCTTCACTGAAGGATCTGAGTATTTCTTCACCACTGGTCAATAGGCTGCTGGGTGTGTCTGGAACACCATGATTTCTGCTTCAGTCTGTACAACCGATTCAATAAAATAGTGTTCTTATGTACCTTGTGTTTGAAAGGATGTTTTTCCCTGTAAATTACTATATGTACAGTATATATGACGACCATTGCCAAGGTTAGATCAGACATTTATTAAATCTGATTTCAGCTGTTGTCATGTTTTGCCTTGTTTTAACAAAATCGAAAAATGTTGTAAACATTAACAAAGGAAAGATTAAAAGGGAAAGAAGGGTAAAGCAAAAACATTCTCGACACCTTTTCTTTTAATAAATTCAGTTAAAAACCTCAACTGTGGTTGTTTTGGTGCGTCTCTGAACCAGTGCGCCTCTGAGCCGTATTGCGCAATATTTGGGGCTTCTCATAAAAGAAAATGTGTCTCTGTCCTGCTGTAGTCGAAGTTTGTGGCTGAGCACAAACAAACACAGAGAAGGAAGTTCGCTGTGAGCCTTTGAAAGTGCTGTAATGAACAAGCTGTTCCGCACGATCTGAAAATAATCCGCGTGTCAGTGTCAGCTTTCTTATGCAAATTAGCTGTCTTTGAAGGCGGATCTTTTGGCAGGTTAGACCGGGACGGAGGCTCCGACCAGCTCAAACGAGCGCTGCCACCAAAAGCATCAACTGCCTGCTTACGGAGGGAACATAATCCTGCGTTTCTGGGACACATTTGTGGGATGTTTGTGTGACTTATTTTGCTGACTGTTTACTTGTCTCTGTTGCCTTGCGAGGAGCCATCCCGGACGGATAAAGAACTGGAGGGAAATTATTTTAAGTTGTCGCACAATGACTGAAATCTGCTCCGCACAGAGAGATACTCTCGGAAAGCGTCATGGAGCGTGAACACGGACCTGTGAGACTTTTGGAAACAAGAGGGGAACAAATCGGGGCACAAAGCGATTCTCTTTTACGCACGGCAGACTGATACGTACAGCGCAAGAGACTGAACAAGTAGCTGCAGCAGTGAAGCCACAAACTGAGCGCTCGAAAGCATGGACCAGACGGCACACTTCCAGCAGGGAAGCGTTTTCGGACCATCGCGGGATTTATCTTTTACATTTTAAAATCTGCAATTTTTAAAGTGAGAAAGCGATGGTCCTGCAACGGATAGCCGAGTAAGTTTCTCCACGCTGATTCTTCCTACCAGCGCCAGCCTGGATTTGTTACTGACTTTTTAATGAAAGAAACTTGTGTGTCTGACCTGTCGGTGAACACTTAGCTGCATTTTTTTCTTTTTCTATATTAAAAAATATATAGGGAGAATGTGTTTAACTGATAAAGTGAGCATTATCTTTGCGCTGCTGCTTCTGCTGTCCATGAGCGATAGGGGCGCAGCCATAAGCTCAGTAGACTCTGACTGGTCAGGAGAGGGGAGATGTCAGCACATCTCCATCCCTCTGTGTAAAGACATCGGCTACAACATGACTCGCATGCCAAATCTGATGGGCCACGATGACCAAAAAGAGGCAGCCATAAAGCTGCAAGAGTTTGCCACGCTCATACAATTTGGATGTCACAGTCACCTCGGATTTTTCCTGTGTTCACTGTACGCTCCCATGTGCACAGAGCAGGTGTCAAATCCCATTCCCGCATGCAGAGTTATGTGTGAGCAGGTCAAACTAAAATGTTTACCAGTCCTGGAACAGTTTAACTTCCCCTGGCCTGACTCTCTGGACTGTTCACGTCTGCCTACCAAAAATGACCCCAACAACCTCTGCATGGAGGCGCCCAACAACGGCTCGGATGAACCTCCCAAAGTCTCCCACACCCAGCCCCCAGATTTCAGGCTGCAGCCACCAATGAGAGGGCAGGACCTAACCCCAAAAGACAGTAGCAGCAAGCAGACATGCAGCAACCCAGGCAAGTTCCACTTTGTGGAGAAGAGTGAGTCCTGTGCCCCCAAATGCTACCCAAAAGTGGATGTATACTGGAGTCAGGGAGACAAGCAGTTCTCTCTGGTGTGGATAGCCATCTGGTCCATCTTATGCTTTGTCTCCAGTGCCTTCACTGTGCTTACATTCCTCATTGACCCACAGCGTTTCAAATACCCCGAGAGACCAATCATCTTCCTCTCCATGTCCTACTGTGTTTACTCTGTGGGCTACCTCATTCGGCTTTTTGTTGGAGCTGACAGAATAGCCTGTGACAAAGACAACGGGGTCCAATATATTATCCAGGAGGGTCTGGAGAGCACAGGCTGCACTATTGTGTTCCTCATTCTGTATTATTTTGGCATGGCCAGCTCCCTCTGGTGGGTTATCCTGACCCTCACGTGGTTCCTAGCCGCAGGGAAGAAATGGGGTCACGAGGCCATCGAAGCAAACAGCAGCTACTTCCATCTGGCAGCATGGGCTATCCCCGCCATAAAGACGATCATGATACTGGTGATGAGGAAGGTGGCCGGAGATGAGCTGATGGGCGTCTGCTATGTGGGCAGCATGGATGTCAAAGCTCTCACAGGTTTTGTGCTCATTCCTCTCTCCTGCTATCTTATTATTGGCACTTCTTTCCTGCTGTCTGGCTTTGTGGCACTCTTCCACATTCGTAAGATCATGAAAACCGAGGGAGAGAACACAGATAAGCTCGAGAAGCTGATGGTTCGCATCGGTGTCTTCTCTGTTCTCTACACTGTCCCAGCCACCTGCGTCATTGCCTGCTATTTCTATGAGAGGCTCAACATGGACTACTGGCGCATCCTGGCAGGGGAGCAGAAATGTGTGGACAGCAGCGGGCCTGAGTCCGACGAGTGCGTCATGAAGACTTCCATCCCCGCTGTTGAGATCTTCATGGTGAAGATTTTCATGCTTTTGGTGGTGGGCATCACTAGCGGTATGTGGATCTGGACCTCAAAGACACTGCAGTCATGGCAGAATGTGTTCAGCAGGAAGATAAAGAAGAGGACGAGGAGGAAGGCTGCCAGTGTGTTCACCAGCAGCAGGCCTTACATCAAACCTCACCCATCTCTCAAAGGGCACAATACTAAATATGAACCTACACGCCCCCCTCCAACATGTGTATGAGGTGGCTCTCTTTCTACGAACCCCAAAGTACTTTTAAAGCCCTAAATAATACTTATAATGATCAGTGCCATCAAAAGAATCAAGCTTCATGTTTTATTTATGCAATATGCATTGAAGGTAATTCAGCATTTTTTCCCCTTCCAGGGGGGTTGTTTTTTTTGTTTTTGTTTTTTTCTTGAACCATGTCACACAACAAGAGCTGCCTTTGTTTGGGGAAAAAAATCTGCTACTCCTGGATTCACTTATCCTATTGAGGAACTTGGTAGGAAAAAAAAAAGAAACTTATTGTTCCAGAGACAAAAAGGGTGGACTAAACCATTTGGATGTGCAGTGGGGTTACTTGAATAATGTGCAATAGATGTTTTCCTTACAGGCAAAACAACACTTGTACTGTTGACAGATTCCAGACAATGCACGAACCCAGCAGACAATAATGGCAAATAGTCAGAGAGATGAGTTGTGTGTTTGGAGGCTTTTTAATGGAAATCAAGGGAGTGTCATATATGTTTGAACTGGACTGAGACCAGCTGCTGAAAGGCGCTCAAGACCTTCCGAACTGCCCATTGTGAGGCAAATCCATGCCATAAATTAATCAAGCACTCAGTACTGAAAAGTTATTTGTACACGCAGTTTTTTTTCTTTCTTTCTTTCTTTGCTGTTTTATAGCACAAGGGAACATTTGTATATATTTCTAAAAAGTTGAGATTTTATAGAAAAGCAATAAAACGTTTTAGTTTTAAATGTTTGTTCTTTTTTTTGCTCTTTTCTTACCCCCGCTATCATATACAGAGAGCGTACAGCCGTCATTTTAATGCATCCCAAAACCTTAATTTATATATGTGATAGTACTCAAGAACTGGGTTTTGATTATACTCTATACAGAATGGTTTCAAGAATAGCAAATTAAGCAAAAATATACATATATTGGTCTTTAGTAGCAGGTAAATAGCTAATGGGAAGTTCACATAAGCTCATAAATCCCGGGCATGCATTCAATATCGCGTATTGATTAAATGTATTTATACATCTAAAAAATGTGGGAAAACCAAGCCAGTGGAAACAAATCGTTACATCTCGATTGTTGTTTTTAAATGTTCTTGAGAAAACAGCTGAAATGTGTTTGCTTCGCTGTGGCCACACCAAATACGACTAACAGCAGAAGAGAAAGAAATCAATGTCATAATACATTACGATTACAGTTGGGCAGCAAAGTCACTTATGTGCATATTTATCCAGTGTTTTTAATATGACTTTAATAGCATTGCTTCTACAAAACCAAAATATCTCACAGAGATATAATTATTGTAGTCTCAGAACTGATATGGTAGCTTTAAAAACTGTCATTAGGATACATCCTATTTGATTGAAACTGTGTTTACATTTATTAATGTTTGTGGACATTGTGGCTTTCTTTAAAGATGAAAAGTGAAAGTCGTGTATTTTAACCTCTTGTTTATTGGCCCAAGTATCAGTGGTTTAAATCAGAGCTTTGATGGCAGTGTTAATGATTTTCTATGCTCCTCACTGTCTTTATGCCGTGTGCTTACATAAGCCTGGTCCTTTGCCACAGCTGAAGTGAATATAGAACTTTATTTTAGTCCCCCTTCTTCATCTGCCATCTTTCTCTTTTTCTCTCTGTCTCACTCTCTCGCTGTGTTGCATGTGTCGGTGCGCATCAATGAAAGGGTTATACAATAATCCAGCTCTCATTCAGGACAGGATTAGACTGTTTGAAGGGTTTGACTTTGAAAAGAGGACCGCTGCAAACCAAAATACAGAATATCTGTCATCTCTTCTCTTCTTATCAGCAGGGCATGGTGACGTTTCTAAAGACACATCTGGTCTGGATTTGAAGTAGTTACACATTGACTGAGGCGATTTTTTTCTTCTTTTTAAAGCATAAGAAAACTGAATACGTTGTCGTATCCTGAGACGTTTAGTGTTAAACGATCCTTCCATTGTCAAAATAATAAGGTGCATGCACAAGTCTAGTCTTGAATCGCCAATTGACTTTTGTCTTGACAGTGCTACCAGAGCAATGGGAACACGTGAAACCAAGAGATGATGACAGCACATGAGTGTAAAGCTGTTGAGGACAAAACCATTTCCGTCTTTTTCAGCCTTTTTTTTTCTCTCTCTCTCTTTTTGAGATTTTAAGGTCTGGCTTATTTTGGCTGCAACATAGAAGAAGAAAAATTAGAGTTTCAAACCTATGGTATAGAGCCCTCTCTGGTCTAATAAAGTTTCATAAGTGTAGTAATGCTTTATCCCCGAGGGCATTCAAGTCCCAGCATCAGCCCAACCCGTTCTAACAGTCAAAAGCACATGACTCACAAAGTCTATGTGGCTGAATCAAAGTCAGCCAGTGTCTATTGATACTCTGAGTTGCGAAAAAAGGTGTGAGTGCTTCTGAGAGCTTCAACAGAGGCCACCTGGATAACAGCCCCGGAGGTGTCTGGGAAGGCTGTAAATAAAAATGACAGTTACCACCCCCCTCTGGGGCTTCTTCAGCCAAGCAGGCTTCACTTCTCTTCTTCTGCTCTCTTCAAAGGGAAAAAAAATCCTGCTCAGAGCAAGGGCAAAGTAATACTGGCAAGAAATTTCTTGAACTCACACCCAACTGTATCAATGCTTTTTTTTTTTATAAAGTGTAGATCTCATTCCATCATATAACAGGCTATTTCTTCCCAGAGCGAAACAACTGATGTCTCACGGTGCTCACTAGCAAATGCTGTTTCTTGCAAGGATCCGTTTTATTTGACCAAGCGGGGAATCCCGCCAGAGCCACGTGACTAAAGCTGATGAATCTCAGACCCACATATCTTAAAATTCCACCAGGATGAACACCATCACCCACACACTCCATCCACTTCCTGCCCCTTATTCTCTCTGCTGTGCCATGCAGGAGATAGCAGCCGGCATGTGCTTGTGATGTGTTGACAAAAAGGGGCTTTCGCTTGTGATCAGTGTTGTTGAAATGGCATCAAACCTTTGATAATTATTTGATTTAATTTAATCTGACTGGTTTGCCAGCAAGCCAGGATTTTGAGCCTTTTCACACTCGGTAATTGAGCTGATGTTAGGTGTCTTTGCGGAACAGAGCAGTATTACAAACATAAAGTTGAAATGACAGGACAATTAAGCATCCCCTGCGTGTCAGCGGCGGATTCGGCTTCAGAGGGAGCGTGGCAAAGAAACATCATAACCAGTCAAAACCTGAAACCTATGCTTTTGTTTCAATAAACGGCTACACCTTCTGCTCTATGCTGTAGCTGTATGAAAGGCTGTGGAGGAACTTATGTGCTATTATCCGCTGTCTTTTCAAACAGTCATAAAGTACTCTGACACGGTGGCATAAATCAAGTTGCTGGGATGACTGGCGGTTGAGGCAACTTCTCTTTGATCAGGGTTTATGGAGACGCCCCATGTCCTCATCCTCAGCTGCTCCAGCAGCACCTGTTTACTAGTTCAGGCCTGCCTGTTTGGAAAGCAATGTTTAGCCTCTCAGTGTCCTAGACTCATACATGACGCACACACGTGCAACATTACACATGAAAGAACCTGGGTGCTGCTCGTGAGAGTGTGGGTTTACACCATCGTGTATGCCTGAATGTCCTAAACCAACACTGATTGCAGCACTTTTTTCTCTCATTAGACAGCAGCTCTAGATGTAAATCTGTCTCCTTTTGGTGAGTTTTGACTCCTTTGGCTATACCAGAGAATTTTTCAAAAAGTTGACAAAAAAATTGCTTTGTTTATTTTTGAAGGAGACACTCTGAGGGTTACTGAATTAAACAAACAGACAAATATTTAAAAAAAAAAGTAAAAACCTGCGCTGAGAAAGAGAGCGGGAGAGAGCTGCAAGTTTCACAGACACCAAAGCATTATCACAGAATGCAAAGAAAGCACTCCATCATCCCTCAAGTTCTTGTGGTACATACATCCAGAGTTCTAAGGACTACGGTTGAGGAAGTGTGGGTGGGCTTCGTGTTCTGAGTTGATCTGTACAGCAAAGAAACTAGGGCAATGTAGAGTACAGTATATAGGACCAATCAGCAGCAAAAAGTAGCACTAATAGCTCACAGACACACACACACACACACACACGGAAACATATATATCCCAGTCTGCTGTTGAGGCTGTTTTTCCCAGGCACTACTGAAGGTGAGAGTAATTACATAAAAACCTGGCAACAATGTGTTCTTGCCTTGTAAGGCGGGGGCAGGGCCCTTTTTTCTTCAAATGCATAATGAACTGCCTCAAAAGCCCTCTGCTGATCAAACAAGTGTTTGATAGCAGCTTTGGTTTGAAAGAGGACTGAATATGTTTATTTGCATGTGGAGAAGTGAGTGACTTTGAGGTGGAGATCAGGCAGATTAGTGTTAACTGACAGAGACCTGTGCAAACAGACACTCCCCCCTGCATACAAGCAGGGCAGTGGCGCATTTCCTCTGAGGACCAGAGTATGGCAACTCCTGCTCTTTTTTAGTTGTGCTTCTTTGTACGCCGGCTTCCTCAAATATGTCTGCGACTTTTTTTTTTTTTCCGTACACTTTGGCTTGTTTGCCTGTTGCATGTAAAAGCATGTACAATGATATCTGGCAAACAATATAAGTGATGGGAAATCCAATAAATTGCAGCTATTCATCAAAAATTCTGTCAGAACCGCATACACAGCAAGACTCACTTTTGTTTCACAAGAGTGAATGCATTCAACTGTAACTATTATAAACTAAAATCAGTGTGAAAAATATGGAAATTGGACAACAGTTGCATGGGGATTTTTGATCAGTATTGGCGGCAGTAATCTTTTCATTGAACTCTCAGCAAGAAAAAGCCTAATACACAAATTGCTTTAACCAAGTGACCAGTCATATCTTTCTGCTTTGGCAAGTAGAATAAATGCACTTGTTCTCTGCTATGGCAACAACAGATATGCAACATTCAACACAAAACCACCAGATGAAAGGTAGCTGCTTTATGAGAGCGGTGGCACCCATGGGCTGCAACGTGACTGTGAAGGCAAGAGATTGTGTGGTTAGAGGAATGTGAATTGTCTGGTGTCAGCTGGAAAGCAAAGTTTTTGCTGTGGTGTCTTAGCAGCAGACTCTAATCTGCCACCTTCATAATCTGCGCTGCTAAGGGCTCAGATAACTTTAAAACACAGCAAATCATCAGAACCAGGGCCGGCTCTCCTTTGCTTGGGGTCACTGTTATACTTCTTTGCAACTGTGCGTATATAACCGTGCATGCATTCATCACATGTGAGGGTGTTTTTTAGAGATGTTATGAAGGCAGTGACAGGATTGATGGAGGAGTGGAGAGAGCAAGCACAACGGGAGTCTGCCAACATGTGTATGTATTTATGTGTGTGCGAGTTTACAGACAGTATAGGAGCTATAGAGGGATAGGCAGAGGGAGAGGGATGATGATGGATCTGGCAGGGCTCATGAACACCGCTGAGAGAAAATGCCTGTGGTTCAAAGACACTCTCAGCAAACTTAACAAAGAAAGATGGCACAGAGGGGGAGAACATGAAAGGAAACCACACAATCAACTGTCACATAAACTGGGAGATAATATCCCGGTCCTGTTGGCGGAATATACTGCAGGCAGGCATTTGACTATTTTAACATTAACTCCATGCAATGCATAGCAACAAGGGAAGATATATTCTGCTGTTTAATCTGGCATATTTGCAGGTTAAACAGCAGACTAGCAATAGTTTGATGTGGCTTATTGATAAAAATTAAAGGTCGTGCTATTATAAGGTCGTCGTATTATTGCAAACACCCAGACTTCATCCAAAAGTAGCAGTATTTGCACACCCTGGTGAAGTAGATCAAAATGAACTGAACAGCATAAGTAAATGTAAGCAGTCTTAGCTACACTCCACCAAAACAAGAAGCCGTGCTGGACATCTTAATCTATAAATGCATAACGACAACAGGAAAACAGAAACAGAAACGTTTGTCATGGAATTTGCGCTTGCTAATTTGCAATTCAAAGTATTAACCTACAGGAGAACACGGCTGTGCTGTTTGCCGGCTTGCTCTGTTTTTTTCCTGTTCAGGTTTTGCCCATGTTTCCTTCGCTCTTGCCAAAATCCCCTTTTTAGTTGGGGCATCAAGTTAATATGAATGGGCATGCACAACACATAACATGTGTTGGTGTACAGCATTCCAAGGCAGTGTCCCATTTTGCTCCCAGCTTGTTTTATGCAGTGACAGGACTGGAAGCAATTTGGGATAAGTACCGAGGAACAGTTGAGAAGATGATAAATGACTTTATTGTTGGTTATTGCAACTGTATCTGATACCGGTACATGTGTTCCTTTGAGCAATCAAGCCGCAGCAAAGCAAAAGAATCTCGGTTTCCTGGACACTGGTGGCAGGCCAGATTGTCTGGTCCTGATAACAGTATTGAGAGTGATGGCAGCTAATGCACCCACAGAAGGGGTCAGGACCCACTTATCAACCTTGAGATGCAAATAATGACCTACTTAAGGGTCCAATCTGTATGTTGCAACTTGTTTAAAACACTGTTGACCCCCTGCTGTCTGCCCTGATATTGTGATTTTGAGGCATAAGGCATGTTTTTATACCTAAAATGTATTTTCTGAGATTTCAATGTTAGACTTGAGGATGCTCGGGCTTTGTTTACATTCATAGACTTGCCAGCACTTGAATAAAATATGCTTTTATTTTTAGGTACAGTGGGATAGAAGGATTTCCAAAAAAGATCCATTCTTCTTGTCAGAGTGTTTAAGAACAGATGTGAGCAAAGCCAACATTTCCATAGTCCATAAAACAGCTTTCATGAGACTGGCTCCAACCCAAACCATCTCACACTGTGGTAAACTGGTTTGACAAAAGCAGGGAAACTATGTGCCTACATATTTGCTGCATTCATATTTGCAACCTGTGCAGCCTGTTTATGAATGTTAACATTATGAACATTCACAATACATAAATCAGGTGCTAAATTCAGTTCTCTGTTTGATCATGGTTGCATGTCACAAATGACAAGCTTCTGTTTTTCTGTCCTTCAAGGCAGAAAACGGAGCAGCGTTGAAGACAACAATGTGTTCTATGAAACAGGAAATGTTCTTCTAGCTGTAGATTAAGACTGGCATCATGGGTGGGGCTGTTGTAGGAATCCTGCTTTGAATTTGCTCATGTATTTGGAAAATGCTTTTTGTTTGCATATGTAACAATGTTATGCTGTCTACTGACAAAATGTCCTTCATTTACCCCATTCATCATGTTCATTTGAATAATAACTGGGTAATATGCATGTTAATAAACACAAAATACATACACACACACACGCACATGCACGCACACACACACACACACACACACACACACACACACACACACACACACACCGGAAGCCTGGGAATTGGAGAGTTCTGTAGTATCTTAGCTGTTCCTAGGACTGCACTCTTTGTTGTGCCTGGAATCTGCCGGAGCCACTCTTCCACTTTCAGGGTTATAGCTCCTGATGCTCTTCTCACCACTGGGACCACTTTGGACTTTACCTTCCACATCTGCTCCAGTTGTTCCCTCAGCCCCTGGTTCTTGTCTGTTTTTTGTGCCCCTTCTTCCTGATATTGCTGTGATCTATTGCATCTATCGCGGTCAGCCAGTTGTCAGCCACCACTATGTCTGGTTGGTTGGCCAGCAGCTACTTGTCTGTCTCGAAGCTGAAGTCCCACAGGACAACCATGTTGTTCTCAACCACCTTTGATGGTGTCTCCCATCAGTGCTTGGGGACTTGTAGTCCATATGCAGCACAGATGTTCCCGTACACTAGCCCAACTACTGGTTATGCCTCTCAGTGTATGTGGTGAAGCAAGTGATTTTTTTTATGAAGCTCCAAATATACTCATGGTATATGTTTGCTTTCCATCCTTACGTTTATTTGCCTGAGAGAAAACTGTCTTAAATTATGATAAGTTTGACTATATGAAGTCTACGTTTGAGAGAAGAAGTGTGTGTGCTCCATGCAGCTCAGCAGCACAATGCTTGTCTGCTATGAAGTCTCACCCGGTTAGCCTGTAAATCTGTCTTGGAAATGGCTCTTATTAAATTAGGAAAAATTTCCCTTGTTTTCCATTCTTGCCTATCAAAGAACACGCAAAACCTAAAAGAATATACTCAGTTTGTATTATCATTTTTAATTCTTTCAGTGGTCCCAGCTTAGAAAACCTTTTCAGCTCTGATAACCTACTGTAGTTGATATGAAGCATTGCTATCAAATAATCAAAAACCATCAACAGAAATTTCACCACAGACAGCAGTTTTAAACTCTTGGTTTATAGCAAAATTCAGAGTGATTTAGAGCCTAGCTGGTGCGTATAGAGTTCAACAATCTTAGAACTCTTTAGGCAAGAGTTTAAATGTAACAGATATTTATGGATGTGCATGTACAGTCCTGTAAAAAAGAAAGTTTTCAGAAGATTCAGTGCCAGTCCTGTGAAAAACTAAGCACACCCCATGATTTAGTAGCTTGTAGAACCACCTTCAGCAGCAATAACTTGAATTAAAGCTTTTCTGTTTGTCTTCATCTGTGTCTTTAGTGCTTTAGTTCATTGAAGTTTGCAGCCATTTGTTTATCCA
Source organism: Bujurquina vittata (assembly GCA_015106715.1). Taxonomy (NCBI): domain Eukaryota; kingdom Metazoa; phylum Chordata; class Actinopteri; order Cichliformes; family Cichlidae; genus Bujurquina; species Bujurquina vittata. The sequence goes on from VUQK01011663.1 coordinate 57,495, forward strand.
CAGCTCTCTTAAGGTGCCTTCACAGCATTTCATTTGGATTAAGGTTTGGACTGACTGGGCAGTCGCTGTAAAACAAGTCCAAATCATCACCTCTTTACCACTGTGCTTGGGTTTCGTGCAGTTTCTCTGAGTATTGCACAGTCTGAAGTTGGGATGAATTTGCCGGGATGTGCAGTTAGTCCCAGACTGTGGAGCTATGGGATTGCAACTGGTTGCAGAATCTCATCTCGATATCTCTCTGCACTGAAATAGCCTTCAGTGATGAAAAGCCTGATTGTCAGCACCAGTAACAATAGCAGAATAAGCTGTTTGGCATTAGCACACAAGATTTGGCAAGTTTTCCATGGAGGCAACCCACATACTCAACTCTGCTGCCCAACCCACAATTGCATTTTCCTTACAAATGTGGCAGCATTAAAGGGAAAATAAACAGTTTCTCCAGTGGTATAAGACTTATTGCCAAGAAGTATTGTTACAACAAAAAAATAATCAACCAAAAATAAATGTCGTTACTTCTTGTGCTAAGTTTATTTAACCATCTAAACCACATCATTCTGGCTGCTTTTAGTGAAGCATTCAGACATTTCTTTACACTTATAGCTACTTTTCATTCTCTTTTGCAGTGTGATCAAAGTTTACAACCTAGGGAAGAAGCTTAGTTTTTGCATATCTTGTTTCAATTAAAAATATTCACTGTTAATCTTGAAATTAGTTATGTTAACATACATGTTTCCATATAGCCTGCAGCTGCAGAGGTGATATTAGTGTAAATTACTGGTTGGGAATCACTACTCTAACAGACAAAAAATTAACAGAGTCGACTGGAAGCAGCAATATGTGTGTGTGTTGATTAAGTGTTGTTTAACCCCTTTAAGATTTGAATGCAGCAAGAGGCTGGAAGCAGGTCACAAGAGGTCACAGAGGACAGCTAGAGCTTCTTATGTGAACTGGACAGTTTTGAGGACCACTACAAGGGGCACTGAGTCAGTTCATTGATATTCAAGCATTTGACCCGCTGACAACAGGGATGTCACTGGGGTTAAGACAGCCGTGCCTCTCTGTATTGTGCTGGCCCCAAAAGCCAGGGGGTCCCCCGGCCCTCCGCCCCACTCTGCATGGTTGTCATGGTGAGCAAATGAGTCCAGCAGCACTATGTCACACTCATGTGAGCACTTTCTCGCTTTCTTCCTCTCCTTCTTTTCTTTCCTTGACTTTCTATGCTGTTTCACTGAGGGGCCTGCCAAAGAGGGCTTTCTGTACGCTGACAATGCCCGGCATGTCATAGACATCCGTATGCATATACAGTGCAAGGAAGAGCAGGCAGTGAAAATTCATGGGCTTCTATTCCCATAACACATATCAACAGAAACTGCACATTTCCCCTCTGTTGTGAGATCTGATTGAGTGTTTTAGCTGCAGTTCAACAGCTGCTAGAGCGAAGAATCATTGTGCCAATTCATAACAAGTTATGATGACGTTACGTGCATGCATTTTTATGGCTATTATTGTATCTTTTGTTTAATTAATATCAATGGACCAGTGATGCGCAAAACACATTTAACAGTAACTATTTGACTTGTTTAATATACTTTATCTGTATTCTTTCAGTGTTTTCCAGTGGAAAACAATGTTTGGCAGTAGGTCTGTACAGTGTCTTGCTGTCACACAAATATGTTTCTAGAGCCAGCGTCAAAGAGATTAGGTTGAAGGGAAAATTGCAGCTGTATTTTGCTGTAGAACTAGTAAGTTGCTCCTCTCAGGTGATGGGGCATGTCTGTGCCTCACCCCATCTGAACTTGATGGCTATTGCGGTTGGCACTGTAATTAGACATAAATCACAGAGCAAGAGGGAGCAAGAGGGTGAGTGCGGGGGGCAGAGAAAGTGAAGACAGAGACCACTGGCCTCGGGGCCGGTGTAGGCCCTGACGCTCAGAAACACGCTGTTCCCTCCTAAATGCTCCCCTCGGCCTCGTCTTTTCCTTTCTTTCATTTTTTTTCCCCTGCGGACACAAACACAAACACACTTTTGCAGTTTGTCTCTGAGGCTTCATCTCCTTCCTGTGGTTGTGGCAGCTGGGCTATACTGGGTGCTTTACTGGTCCTCTGGGCACACTTTAAAGCAGTAAGCAACAGACTTCTGGAAATAATGGATGTGACTGCTGATGTGGACAGATGTCATTCTTCTTGTTTCCCTTTCCCTCAGAATTTAAGATTCTCCCAAAAATGTACCACAATTATCATAGCAGCAAAAGCCACTATCCACATTTAACAAGGGCATGTATGCTGTAGACCACTGTGGTGTTGTAAGTGGTCTTAAAGAGTAATCTGCACATTTTTTTATTGGTCAGATCATTTTAAAAGAAAGAAGCAAGCAGGCTGTATCTGGTGGAATTGGTTACGGCATATTTGTATTAAACTAATATTCATAATAAAAAGTGTGTAAGTAGGCAGGTGGGCAATGCAGTTTGTTTTGTGCTTCAATCACTGTTTAAGTTCCCTCTCATTTGCTATTCGAGTAGAATACACTCTGAAATTACTCAGGCTGAGGATGCTTTGGGGTTTGTGTTACACCGTTACAACACTAATCCTGAACATAGAAAAAAAAATAGCCTATGAGTAGCCAGTAAGCAAAAGCACCCATGTGTGAGGAGCTGGAAACATGGGTCTAAAGAGTCTAAGGGTGTTTAAACAAATGCTTCACAGCACTTAGAAAGAGCTGTAATTAAGCTTTTATTACTTAATCACAGCCACATTTAGTAAATAGTAACAAATGAGTAAAATATATAAAAATTGTGTATGTGCCTTTCATACATACTGTATAAAGTAATTATTCTATAACTGACAAAGTTATATCAGTAAACATGATGATTATAATTTCAGCTGTCAGTTTACAGTTTATTAAAGGTGGTTCTTATAAAGTGTTACTCAAAGGCAGATATATGCATTTAGTCCCTATCACAAATCAAAATGAAAGCTTGTTCCTTCATTTCCCATAGTTTCCCATGGTGATTAGTCAGTGACTTCATCAGGATTTAGGTAAGATCCCTTTAGAGGCACAAAAGACATTAGAGAACAGCTTTGAGTTCTTCTGCAATGCAGCACATGCAACAAGGTTAAAAAGAACCGATGTGTCAGCAGGAAGTGCCAAACAAATAGCACCACACTGCTTCTTCTTTTGGTCCCTGTGGAGAAAAATTACAATTTCTACAGCTTTGAGGGGGTTTTGTCTCTTGAATATAAGTGTATATTATTTGGGGGCATTCACTGAAACAACTGATGATTTCCTTTTTCTTAGAATTCAAAGTCCAACACATGATAAGTAAGTCGAGACTGATGAGTAAAATCAGGGGATATATTAGGACTAAATAAACTAGCAATGAAAAATTCAAAAAGGAACTTAAACGTTTTCTATTGGGGGAAATAAGTAGCATACATATAGTAAGGGTAACTGGCATATGAACACCAATGTAAAGGGGAAAAGAAAAGCAAATCCCATTAAAGGGACAAAAATTGGAACAAATCTCATCACAAGTTTCAAATATTGTAGCTTCTTGTACTGTATGTCACAATTACTGAACCATTTAAGTGACTACCTAAATGAGTAGTAACTGCAGCTTAATCTACAGTTGTGGTCAGAAGTTTAAATGCACTCATCATGTGCACGAATGTCATGGTAATTTGGTGATTTATTGGAGCTGTTATTTTTCCAGGATGGAATGATTTTACAGCATATAGCTGTAATGACTTTAACAAGATTGGGTGCACAAGTTTGAATTTATTCTGGATTTTCTCGAATCCACACAGGGTCAAAAGTGTACAGGCTCAAATGCATACATAAATATACCCCAAATAATATTTGGTTAAATGTCCCTTAGCACAGAAGTCCCCATTCATTTAAACTGGTTTGTTTCCTGGCACAAACCCGGCTTTTAAGCATAATCTACAGGTTTTCAACAGGGTTGAGGTCGGGACTTTGGGAAAGCCAGAGGTTTAATGTTTGCAATGTTTTATCCATTCCAGAACAATTTTTGATGTGTGTTTGGTATTATTTTCCCGTTGAAAATAGGTGTGTCCCCCAGGTGTGTCCAAGTTTCAACCATTTAACTGCTGCTTTGTGGTAAAATTAAAGAATTTTAAGGTTGTTCTCCTTCTTCATTCCATCCATATTGTGCAGTGTACTGGTACAACTGGTACCAAAATAGCAGTCATATTAAAAGACAATGTGGAACCTTCAGCACCACTCCTTAAAGGATTTAAGTGAGTGCATATATAAATTTGAGCCTGTGCGTAAACAGTACTTTTAACCCTGTGTGGATTTGAGAAAATCCAAAATAAATTCAAACTTGTGCACCCAATTCTTGTATTGTAAAGTCAATAAAGATGCATGCTGTACATTCATTCCATTCTGGAAAAAGAACAATTCAAAGAAATCATTAAAAGTCCAGAATTACCATCACATTCATACCCATGATGAGTGGATGTAAACTTCTAACCACAACTGTAAATATTCAGTCTGAGTCACTGGCCTATCTTCACCAAGGCTCAGTCCTTACCACAGCGGCTAGGGTTTTGCTGCACGTCCTCCCCCCGATCTCCCCTATCTCTCTTCCCTTCCTGCCTTTCTTAAGCTGTCCCCAAAATAAATCTTTTCAAAACAATAAACAATACAAAGTTTGCTGCTGAATAACACAAAGTCCACCAAGATTTCTGAATAGTCAGCTGTGCATTTCCCCTAAATAATCAAATCACGCACTACCCGTCTGTTTAACAGGAAATGTGTTATGCGGGAAAATCTAAATACTGTCACAGCAAAATCCACTGCATCTGAATAATTTCCTCCTTTGAACTGTGAAATAGAGTGAAATGTAGAGTCTCCAGCAGCTGAATTAGGACATATGGAAATGAACACATCTCAGCTGATAGTTGCTCCATCCATATCAGGCACAGATGTAGGCACAGCACTCAAGGTCAATGATTTTTTCATGTAAAGACAGTGTTACTAAAAAGACAATCAACACTTCTTATTGTGTTTTGTGCCAAAGACCATAATATGACTTCCACTGATCCATAAACTCATTACCAAGAAGCTTTTAACAGGTTCCAAGGACCACGGCTTACTTTTTAAATAAAATATAAACAAGGGAAAATATCAAACCCATTAATCTTTCATTAAGCTCGCCGGATAAAAAAGAATCGCTTAAAGTATCATTCGTTACCATCACTGCGAGTGCAAAAGCCCCCTGCTAACATCAAAGGCTTCTCAAAGAAACAGAGCGGGAGAGAGTCAGTTAGCTGAATTTGGCTGAGAACCAGCTTCTGGTTGGGTTTTAATTTTGACTGACTCATAATGGTGCTGAAGAGAAAATAGGGACCTGAGCTATAATGGTTCTTGTGGCATGAAGGCCTTTTTTTTTTCTTTTCTTTTTTTTTTTTGCACACTCACATAAACAATGCACTGCGGTTAGTAAAAAGAACAGCGGATTCAGAGTGGATGTTGACAAAGGTTGGGCGCTCCTCCTCCGCTTGCCCCCGTCTTTGTGCCCGTCCCCGCTCCGCGTCTTCCCTTTGCCATTTTTTTTTTTTATTCCATTTTAAATAC